>JABUQX010102807.1:7500-38497 GCA_015478945.1 Trachelipus rathkii
TAGTATCACAGAGAACAATACTATCCTCATGCAAAAACCCTATAGATTCGGACTTACGTCCCTTCAAACCACCCTTTGACTTTACTAGTCTGTTTACCAATGTTCCTCCTATTCCACAACTTTCCTACTACATTCTGCATCATCCGTTCCCTTTATCCAGAACATATATGAGTAGAAATATTACCACTCAGATACTTTGTTCTAGTTGCCCCATCTAACATGAACTTCAACACTGAAGATCTCTTCCCACCTCACTACCATAACCTTTTACTCTTATTATTACATTACTTTCAAACCCTCTACCAATCCGCTCAAATTCATCACACAAAACGAAATTCATCCGCATACAATAAGCAGAGCACCCTCCACTCTTCTTCCATTCTCCATCATACTCTAACACCTTTCCCGGCCACCCCAACTCTAATTCTAATCCAAACACCATACATAAAAACAAATTAATAACCAAGAGACATACACATCCCTGGCCTCACTCCCGCTATTTAAATATTAAACCTTATCACTTTCGAACCAATTTATCGTACACGCTTCCACTATCGCTCAAATACATACCTGATTCCATTTAGAAGGCTAACCACAGACACCAATTATATCCCTAAGACATTACAGCATCGCTGTGTCTCACTTCTCATTAATATAAACCAATCATTTTCAACTACATTTTAAGGTAACCCTCACCACCAAATACCACTAACACCTGCACAGAGCTTCCCTATTATTCCTGTGATATGCCTGTGGCAACCTTCTAAAAACTTAAATTACAATTTATTCTTCTTCTCAATTTTCTCAATCATTTGTTTTCCAATATAAAAATTTGACTACCCACTCCTCACCTTTCTAAATACATTGCACCTTGCTTCGTTACCAATCACTCTTTCAGTTACTCGCACGAACTCTTTCAACTAACAATACTAGCACTCATATTTCCTTACAACCCTCATTAAACTATTCTATCTACAGTTCCGCTTATTCCCCCTTACCCTGATATATAGGGAACTATTACTGCCCCTGCAATCTCTCAGAAGCCTATAAGCCCTCCATAAACGCCTTTGTTTACTCAGCAATCCAATCAATCCCCATCTCTCCTCCATTCTGAATCATTTAACCAATTCCATCCATGCCTGCAGATTTACTATTCCTTCAACCTCCTCCCAAAAATACTATACTTCTGTGCACCATAAAACCCAAACATTGCAATATAACCTCTTCGATTTACTGCCAATGTTACCGCAGCTTTCCAAGTGTTCCTCCACTCTCTTCTCGCAATCCATTTCATCAGTTACAAAAGTACCACCCCTACTTTATTATTCTGATTCGATTCCTTTTCTCATTCTCAAACCTTTTGCGTCCTTCCAGGAAACTTTCTTATCCTCGTAAGTCCCCATTCATCCAACTTCCAACTGTTCATTCTAAAACTCTTTTCCTCCTATGTATGTAACTTTTAGTTTTTCTTTTTTTCCTCTTTATATTAAATTCCAAACACTCTTTCTTTTGAGACTTCACTCATTTGCTTTCAGCACATTCAACCATGCTTATTTGTTTTACTTTTAACCCGCTTGCATCACCTCTTCATTTCGCAACACTCACTGTTAACATTATTCTTCCTACTTTTAGCACATCCACATACTTCTCTTGCCTTACTAACAACTGCTTCCTTCTCAATGGAAGTGATCTTTCAGTCTTTTTTAATATCTCCAACTGGATTTATTTGCAAGCCTCTTAAATACTTTCCTTATTACCTTGTCACATAAGCGTAGTTCCCGACTTACTTCCATACCTCTTTCTCTTCACCAAGCCCCATGCATGTCCTCATGAAATTCGCAACTCCCTCTTTCACCACACCACTCATCCTTCCCTGCTTTCCTTTCGATTTTTGTTCAGGTCACAGCGACCCACAATTCAAATCTTACCCTTTCTAAATACGCTCATCGCCTCACTAATTTTATTACCTACCATTTGCATGTACTCAAACGATTCATACAACTGTGTTGCCTCAGGCGATCGCGACCAATGTACGAGCTGGACATAGCATACTAGACAAATATATAGTATATATAGTTATATATATATATATATAATTATATTAGTATATATATAGTATATAATATATATATATATATATATATAATATTCATATCGTAGTATATAATATAATATGGGATTTGTTAAACAAACTTTCTTGATCTTGTCCCTAAGGGCATGTCTTGATGATTGAAATTTTTATTAGAGAAACTATATTAAGTAATTTTTGGTAGATATTCTCGATGATATACGAGATAGAACTGATACAAAACTGAAAGCAAGCACTTCGAGAAAGTTTCTTAAAGCAATAAAAATGTTTTTCATGAATTTTCGCTAAATGACTAAACCTAGTAACAAGTGGCAAAAAGGACTCCCTGGACAGTTCAGACAATTTATCTGGTTAACTTAATAACAGACAAATCAGATAATCTTAACTAAAATGGCAGACAATCAGAATCTTAACTAAAAAATGTAAAAATTTATCAACATTGAATTTAGTGGGTCGTAATACGTAAATATAATACTTTAAGAGACCTATATAGCAAAGAAAAAATTCAAACAGAGTAGCTAAATTATATGATATTTAAAATAACTGTAAACTATACATAATTAATATAGTACCCTCGCCCATTCCCTAATAATTTATTATTTTTATGTACATTTAAATCTCTCCTCAAATTTAAAAAACTGAAATATGCAACATACTTTTAAATACTTCCCATTGAAATAACGGATATATCTATAGTATATATATATATATATATACTAATATTATATATTATATATATATACTATATATATATATAGTATATATAATATATATATATATATATTATATATATATAATATTATAATACTATGATATACTATTATTTATACTAAAAACTTAAGGATCAAGGAAAATAAATAAATAAATAACAAGTCAATCATTTATGAATATTAAACATGCAAGTGCAACGATCACTTAAATAATTTAAACATGTTCAAAGAAAAATAATTCTTTAACTTCTACTGTTTAGTGATGGGACGATTAATGGTCATCGTCAAAATCGGCATATTTTTCTCAATCGTCATCGTCAATTTTCTGCGATTAAGTGAGGAAGTATTACACCAGAAACTGGAGAAAGATTATGCTTCTGCATCATAATTTAAGAGCTCAAATTTAAAGTACTTAGAATTTTGTATGTCTGTCGTGTGTCTCAAATATTTAAAACTATTATTAAAATCAATGTTTTGAAATTTACTAAATGTAAACAATTACCATAAATTTAAATTTGAATATAGGGAGCATGAATGATTTTAATATTAAATACTTATTACTAATCAAGATAAATTATTGTTATTATTATATACAAATAAGAAACAAAACTAAGATGTTAATGATAACAGGAAACTTTCTATGTATTAATGCGTTAATGATTACAAATTTATTTCAATTTTAAAGGATTTTAGAAAAGATTCTTTTTACATTTTTTTGCTAAAATATAAAATAAAAATTTTTAAAAATATACTTTTCAATTAATAGTCATCGTCTTCGCAAAATTTACAATAATCGTTCACGCAAAAGTTTCTTAATTACCCATCACTCTTTATATATAAATATATAATACTATATATTCATATACACACATATATATATATATTTATACATACATCTATCTGCATCTGTATATGAATGTAGTATATATATATATATATATATATATAGTAATATATGATATATATATATATAATTGACAAAACACTTGACCGTGTGGCAACTTATATATATATATAAAACCCACAGGAAATAAAACAAAGTTAAAACATTGTGAGACGAGGCGTTCAACAGATTCAATCGCTTCCTTATTCTGTCTCACTTTATTTAAACTACAAAATAAAAAGGGAAAAGCAAAATTTGCCATTCAATCATTGGTTTGTTTAAATATTATAAATATTACGTAACTGTTTTTGTTTAGATTTTGCTACCTTTTGAAAAATAGTTAAGATCATTTCTAAAATCATGAATTGAATAATTATTACAAAAATTAAACATAACAAGCATAAGAAATTTTTTCTATGAACTGTCTCCTTTGACCACAATCATTTACGGAAGTATCAAAGACCTATATTCCTAAAAACAAAATCCGTCAAACTCTTGTACTCTTCTAGATATCCTAGCCTGTGTTAAGATGGAATTGACAGTCTCCATCTTAAAGAAATAGGTTATGCTGGATTTTCTCGTGGATACATCCAGGGTTTCTCATATCTACATAGTAATATTATATTATATTATATATATAATTATATATATATATATATTATATATATATATATTATATATATATATATATATATATATATATATCAATATTATATATATTATTATATATATATAATATATATACACACAGACAACACTTTCTTTATCTTTCTTCTATTTCCCAAGAATGGAGTAAGGTGCGTTAGATCGTCAATGTAAGGGTTAATCCTTGGCCAAGGTGGGCCACACCAGACCACCTACAATCCCCGCCATGTCAACTCCTGTTATAAACCTTTGTTCTTCTCCCGGCTACCAAACACATTTCTCTCTTCAAACACTTCAGTTTCACTGGACTCAATCCACTTTTTCTCGTCGGTCTCCCAGCTGGTTTGTTCCCACACGACACTCGCCACGTAATATGAAATACCTGCAGTTAAACTCTAATTACCCAATTACTATATATATATAATATAGATATATATATAGATATTATATATATATTTATATATAATAGTATATATATAATTAATATATATTATATATATATATATATATATATGTGTGTGTGTGTGTGTGTTTTCCTGAGAGCATTTAAGTTGTACAGCCTTCGGTTCTTGGATGATGAAATTTTGCAAATTAAATCTATTTTTAAAACATTGGGATACCCTTTGCATTTCGTTTCTAGAGCTCTTACGGCCGCTAAAAAGAAGGGTAGTTTACAACAAAATAGTTCGAAGTCTGTAGAATATAATTATTTTAAAATAAATATTCCAATTCCATTAGAAAATCTTAAGAAATTCATGGCAATAGAGTTTTCACTCGTATTCAGTGTTCCTTTCACTATTAAAAAGTACTTTCATAGCCAAAAATATACTAAGCAGCAATACAGTAATTCAGGAGTTTACAAGATTCCATGTAAAGATTGTAATAGTATACATATATAGGAAAAACCTCTGATATATCACGAAGAAAATACCAGCATGACTATTCTTTGCAGATTGAAGACAATAATTCATCATTACAGAAGCATAGGATTCTAGAATAGCATAGAATCGACGTTTAGAATATGTCTTTGAACTCTCCCGAAAATGATGTGGGAGACAGTTCATAGAAGAATCATTTCTTATCAAAAATGTTAAAAACTTTAATTCTTGTAATAATAATTTAATAGAGGATTTTACAAATTATGTTCTTAAACATTTTTCAAAGTTGTAGGTATTTGCTAAAAATCTAAATAACATTTACGTATAAGATAAACCAACCAATTGGTTGGCCTTGCAACTTTTGCTTCCCATTTTATTTTAGTAGTTTTAATAACGTGGGCCTGAATGAGGAAAGGCGGTTGATCTTCGAAAGCCTCGCTCTCAATTTTTTTAACTTGTTTTATTTCCTGTGGGGTTATATATATATATATATATATATATATATATATATATATATTATATATATATATAAAAAAGTATATCATATTATAGTATATATATTTATATATATATATATATATATATATATATATATATTATATATATATATATATAAGAAAATGTGATATTTTTGCACACTTAAATTATACTTTCAACCTGAATTTTTAAATTAATGAGCAAACTAAAACTTAGGCATGAGCAATTTTAAATATAAACTCTCCCACTGCCATCTACTTTGAATAAGCGATGCATTTGAAGTTTCATACCTCTATCTTCATATTGAGCTCTTCTTTGCGCTCCTTATCACGCTTTAGTTCATCTTCCAAACGATGTATCTGATCTTTCTTAGATTTCACAGCCTTATTCAATGACCTACAATAGTTTACGTTTCGGAACGGCTCAGCAATATTCAATACAATTAATAGACACAATGGGGATAGGTTTATAAAAAAAAAATAGAAATAGAAGAAGAAAAGATTAGTTTCTTTGCATTCAGCCAAGAAGGAGGAGAGGTGTCATTGTTACAATATGTGAAATACCACAAGCACTAAGAACTACAAGGAAGCAATTTAGAAAGCAGACAGAATAAGCAACAACTTGCACAATTCAAACACAGCATCATCATTGAAAAAAAAAAAAAAAAATTATAAATAAAAGACTTGAAATCAACCTTGTAACACAATGGCATGGCTTCATCAAAGTCGATCGTTTTCATATTGGACCGCATTACAAAAATTAGACGATTGCGAAAATTAATTACCGCTCCGAACCGCTGTTTGGCTACCTTTACATTATAATATTAAGAACTCCCCCGGGGAAACTACTAATCTAACTGAGTTTTCGGAAGCGTCTACTACTAACCTGTAGTCGTTTTTCAAGCGAACTCATGCGCGCATTGTCGCGATCGATCTCTTCCTCGAGCTTTCTGATTTGATCCTTTTTTTCAACCATGGCTACCTCAATTGATCTGCAAGAGGAAGAGAAAGGGACTTTTATTCTTCTTGTACTTACAAATGTAAGATACTGTAACATTACTTTTATCTCAATTCAAAATCATCATGAATTATTAAATGAACTTCTTAAAAACAAGAACTTGAAAAAACTTTTTTTTTTTTAAATTAAAATTTTAAATTTAGTCCCTTTCTCATCCCTTTCAGATTTTTCTTTTTAACTTTTTTTTATATTTCTTTAAACGTTATTAATAAGTGCTCTTATATGGATTTGCGCATTATATTCCTTCTCTTCACAGAGGCATTCTCTGCGCATTTTATTTTGAAATAGAGAAAAAAATAATAATAATAATAGAACTTCAAGACGAAAAAAAAAAGAGGGAAGGGGGGTTACATAAGCCATTTGCGCATTGTAATAATTTTTTTTTTTACAAGGTCTATATAGTTTTACGGAGTCTTTTAAATATACGTATATTTTTATTATATGTTTTTTAAACGAAGCCTTTTTAATAACATTCATGATGTTAACTTTGACGCTCGGCAAACCCTGCTAAAAATAAAAAAAAAAGTAAAAAGAAAAAAAGCAGAAGTTAAAAAAAGCTTCATAAAAAAAACCCAATTAGGAATATCTACCTGGCCAATCCATTTTTTTTAATATATGTATATATATCTACGATTTAAATCCAAACTGCTATAATAAATAAAGACAATTAAAAAAAAAATAATAAAAAAAAATAACAATAAAAGACTAAATCAAACCACAAAGGATTATTTATGTATGTATGAATAATCACAATTGACAAAAGAGCTTTTTTACGCACATTACAAATCTATATACACAACATATAGTTAAGAAAATGAATTTCTGATATACTTAAACTGAAAGGGCTGAAAAATGGATCATTAGCAAAGTTACTGTGAACTAAAATAAAAATAATAAAATATATTTATATAAAATTATATTAATATTTTAAAAAATATTTTGTCAAACAAGCTAAATTATATTTTTTATCTATGACATGCAATATATATATATATATATATATATATATATATATATATATATATATAATATATTATATAATATATATATATATATATATATATATATATATATATATATAATTATATATATATATATTTTATATATATATATATATATATATATATATATATTATATATATTATATTAATATATATATTTTCTATTATATATATATATATATATATATATATATATATATATATAAAATATTCAAATGAGGAAAAAGTTAATATTGAATATTTATTTGGGGAGGAATCTGAATTAGAGATTTCTAAGCTATTGACCTTCAAGTGCTAACGCAAATGTTATAAAGAAAAGCTTTACAGTATTATGTTGAAGAAAGACAAGGTAAAAGAAATTTATAAAGAAATTGAAATCATTAGAAAACAAAATGTATATATTAAATATATATCATATATAATATATCATATATATTATATATTATATATATATATATATATTATATATATACTATATAATATATATATAATATATAATATATATTAATATACTATATATATTATATATATATATATATGTAATATAATATCACCTAACCTCAATTCTTTCTGAATCCACTGATCTCTCTGCTCTTTTTGAAGTATAATTGACATACCTCGACCTTTGCTTCAATACAGCTTCCTTTCGTTTTTGATCTTTTAATGACAATCTACAATGTTTAAATTTTATATATATATATCCTATATATATATATATATATATATATATATATATATATAATATATAATATCTATATATAATATATATATATATATATATATATATATATATATATATATATATATATATATTAATAGTATATATATATAATATATTTATATATATATATATAAATATATTATATTATATATATTATATATTATCACGGTTTCACACTTAAATTTTGAATTTGATTTCCCTGACTCTCCCGACCAATTCTGCAAATTTTCCCTGACAGCGTGTTCCGTTATTTTTGGTGTTAAACTATCTATTAAATATTATTGCCAGCCTATTTACTCAGTTTCCCTAACATTAAATTATTTGAAATTTAAAATTCGAAATGGAGTATAATCCTGGGTGAACTTTAAAAAATCTTTTCTTTCAAGTATAAACCTCCACCTTTCCCATAACCGTCCAAAGCACTCCTTTTTTATTTTTTCCAAAAGAAAGTCTTATTTATATAAACAAAAAGAAAATAAAATAAAAGCTTACATTAATAGCCTAGGTGAATAGCGTCCACTGTAATCACAAAAGTTCTAATGGGGAGATTTTAGATTAACTTTTTGCTTACTCAGCATTGAATTTTTTGAATTTTATAGCGTTTTCTTCTGTTAAATGTTCAGTTTTTTAACATCTTTCTCTGCTCTTCAAGTTTATTGATCTGTAATGGATAATATTCTTTTTTCAACCTTTTTATTCTCTTCTTTTTTTCTTTCTGTTTTGCTCTTGAGATGTTCTTCATAAAACATATAGTCCGATCTAACATTGTCAACATTTTTTGATGGATAGAACTTTATGATACTTTCCATATTGAGATCTTATCGCATTGTGCACTGTTTCTTTGAGAAATCAAGACTCAATGTTTCTTCAGATTCTCCACTAAAACTTGCTTTAATTTAAATAGAAAACACTCCGTCCACTGTCGCATTCATGCGAAATATCAGTCGCTAATTTAATATTTGCCACAATTCTGCATAACATTTATTCTCAGTAAATTATTATAAGAAGAAAAAAAACTCATTAAATATCCAAAAATATTTTTGAATTTAATTAATTCCCAAAATCAAATCAAATCCAAAAAATCCAAAATTATCCAAAAATATTTTGATTTTAATTCAAGGGTAGAATGACTTCACTGCAAAGTAGAGTATTGTGCTTTTCTTTCTCAGCAACAGAAACTGTGATTCGGTTATTGGTGTACAATGCTTCTAGCATAAATCAAATCTTTGTTTTCCTTGTTCTGGCTGATGAAAAACTATACTTAGGATCCAATGATGAGAGCCATTGGAAAGGCTTGTACTTCAGAGGACATCTTTCTAATCATCTTTTCTGTCAGTTTGATTTGCACAGTCCTGGCATTCAAGTTTGTCATGTAAGTCTAATGCAAAAAGCTTAGTTGTTGGTTGTGGCAGGCATTTTTACTGAACTTAAGAAATCTTTCCAATAATAAGTACATTTAAAGTATAATCTGTGAACAGGAATGAACCCAGGTTCAGTTTGACGTCCAACACTGGTCGTGTTAAAGTTAAGCTTTTTTTGCTTGAAGTCATTTTATAATAAATAATAAATACCTTCACTGCACAAAATCCAAATCACTTCGTCAAACTCAAAAAAAAAAAACCCTCAAAATTATAATTGACAAGAAAAAGATATAACAGATTAAGTCATAAGTCAAACAGTCTAAAACACTCCATATACCAACCACCTTCAATCGAAAGGATGACTTGAACAACCTCTACAAACAGATAGGAAGATAGTAGGTAATAGTGAACTAAATAGAGAATAAACAGATAGAAGTAGATTTATGGAAATGTTGTTCCTCGCCCATCCTTTTTCATTCACTTATCAAATACTTCTCTCATTCCACAATTATACAGTAAGGAAAAAAAAATATATCCAAAATTGTAACTTGGTCCATGGATCATTCTTCATATGTTTGGAAATTTTAAAATTTCCCTGACATTTTTGGAATTTCCCTGACTTTCAGCATATTTTTAAACGTTTCCTTACTTTCCCTGACCAATTTTTTTCCTGACTTTCCCTGACTTTTCCTGACATTGTTATATTGTAATATATATATTATTATATATATATATATATATTATATATTATATATATATATAATATTATATATTATATATATATATATATATAATATCTATATATATATATATATATCATAACCTCCGTTTTTCTCGGTATTGGGGTATAATCCTAAGGCTTCATTCACGCGACAGCGACGGACTTTTACTGTGGTATCTCATCATGTAGGGTTCATCCTTGGACCAAGGTGTCCACAACCATATCTCCTCACAAATCCCCGTCATTGCAACTATTATGGACCTTTTTTCTCGCCTCTGCAAACCTCACATTAATTTCCATCATACATTCTTTTACGTGCCTCTCCTCCATCGCTTTTTCCCTTGATTGTCAGAACAATCAGCCACTTAACAACCGCACTAGATCCATCCTTTCCATATGTCCAAACAATGTTTAATACACTCTGTTATTCTCTCATTTCCATCCTTCTTTCACCCACAACTCGGCCTAACTCGTTCATTCTTCATTTGATCATTCTTCTCACACTACACACACCCTAAATTTGTCTATCTGAACAGACTGAGCTTCCTTATGTCCACACTACTCGTTCATTACTATAAACACTGGTAACATACCCTTATGTAAAACAATAATCAATAGCACATCTCAGACTTAGTTCCTTTGTATTCACCAAAGAATCTAATTGCAAACAGCCACTTTCCTTATCATCAACATCTCTCTTGCTAACAATCTCTGCATTATCCATGATCCCTTTTCATCCAGCAATATATCTAAATATTTAAACTCCGTACTTGCTCCAATTGCTTACCATCTAAAATTATTTCTTCAAGGCTCTCCTCACTCTCCACAAAATGATTTATTGATATTTCATATCCAAACCAACCTCTCAAACTTTCTTCAGATTAACCACACAAAGCCAAATCATCTGCATATCCCATGATGTTCTTTTCTATTAATCCATCAGTCTAACACCTCTTCCTTTATCACCCCCATCCATATACAACTTAATAGCCAAGGATACATAACACATCCCTTTCTCACCGCTTTTAATATTAAACCATCACTTTCAAATCCGTAACTCAATCAACAACACGCTTCACTATCGTCATGATACTTTTGATTCCATTCAGAAGTCCACCATCAACACCTACCACAAAGCTTCCCAATTAACTGCCATTCGCCTGTTGTAAGTCCATAAACCTAAATACAATTATTCCTTTTCTCTCACATTTTCTCAATCAATGTTGTTTTCAATGGTTGAAAATCCTGATCTGCACATCTCCCTTCTTACTATACCACTTCTTAAATGCACTTCGCCAGTCCCTCGACGTACTAATTCAAACCAAAATATATATCAAGTATATATGGATGTCTATGGGGTTAGAGGACCGTTACTGTTTCTTTCGTACGCTGGAGTCAAGTTCGAATCCCGCTGATGGAAGTAAAATCTCTTTTTGAGACTCATTCAGTTCAAATATCTTCCTAAAAACACTCAATAAACCAATTTCCCTATAGTTCCCTTTACCTTTATATAAGGACTAATACTGCCTCTCCCTTCCAATCGTCCATTATGCTCCCACTGAATCGCTTTGGTAACAAAAACCTCCAATACAGTCCCATCGCAATCTCACCACCATTATTGATGCATTTCACCAGTAATCTTATTATACCTGCGGGATTTAACATTTTTTCAACTTCTCTCACTCTAGCCTGCAACGTACCTTCAAGAAGTCCTTTACCAGCTTTAGCCATAACACCATAAAACCCACATCACATACGCTCTAATCATTCTTCAATACTGCCAATAGTGCGCAGATTTTCGAAGTGCTCTCCACTCATCATTCTCATCAGTCACAAATGTACCATCCCTATTCTATGAAGATTTACCTTTAACTCATTTTTAACATTTTCGTACTTCCTTCCAAAAAAGCTTCATAATCCCTTGTAAGTCCCCATTCTAATCTGTTCATTTATATTTTTTTTATTTCCTACGTATGCAACTTTAGTATTCTTTTTTTCCTCCTTATACATTCCCATACATTTTCCTTTCGAACCCTCATCATTGGCTCTAGTACATACAACCACGCCCTTATCTGACTTTTTATTGCCTGCATTCACCTCTTCATTCCACCACTTACTATTCACATTCTTACAATCCTACTTTAGCACACCCATATACTTCTCTTATACTACTAAGAAAGGCTTCCCTCATTTGCGTCCAAATTTGTTCAGCTTAATCTTGTTTAAATTAAACTGATTTGTTTGAAAGCGCTCTCACATACTTTTCCTTTTAAACTTGTTCTCTTAACTTTTAACACTAACTTCTCCCTACTTCCTTCCTTATCTCTTTTCTCTCCATCCATGCCATCACTAACTTATTCTTACATAAAACAACATAACGATGATATTCCCATCCTCAAACTCACAGACATCGTGTATAAAGACTAATCATATATATATATTATATATATATTATATATATATATATATATAAATATATATATATATATATATATATAAGATAAATATATATATATAAATCATATATAGACTTACAATATATATCTACAAATATATATATATATTATTATATATATATATAGTGTTGGTGAAGAAGATTGATGTTAAGTCAGTGAGGGGGGTTGTGGATAGGATTATCGGATCATTATGTTTTATGTAAGATTAAGTTAGTGAGAGCTTGGAAGGAGAAGAAAGAAATAAGGAAGGAAGTGGAAAGAATTAAAAGTGAGAAGTTAAGTGAACAAGGTAATAAGAAAAGTGAGGTAAATGAACAGTCTGGAAGGATGATGAATGGGGACTTAAAGGGAAATGTGAAACTTTCTGGAAGGAAAGCACGAAAAGGTTAAGATAGATATAAGGCTGATCTCCATAGAATAATGCAAAAGGGATGGTGCTTTCGTAACTAATGAAATGGATGTAAGGAAAGTGTGGAGGGAGCACCTCGAAAATCTGCATTACATTGGCAGTAATGAAGAGGTGATAGTGAATGTGTGTGGGTTTGATGGTGCAAGAAGAAAACGGTATTTTTGGGATGAGGAAATTAGTAAGGAGGTAATGGGTAGAGTGGGAAAGTTGAAGAATGGTAAACCTGCATGCTTGGATGGAATTCCTGGTGCAATGATCAAGAATGGAAGCGAGATGGTGACTGAATGGATTTGGAAAGTTGTGTAAGCAACGCGTTTATGAAGGGTAATAAGTTCAACGTTTGGAGAAGAACAGTAATAGTAACCTTGTATAAGGGGTAAGGGGGAGAATAAGGGGAAATGTAGGAACTACAAGGGAATAAGTTCATCGAGCATTGTGACTGAGAAACTGATTGGTGAAGAACATGAGCATTTAGAAGTTGTAGAGGATGTGTAGATCAAACTTTTACATTGAAACAAATGATTGAGAAAATGAGAAGAGTAAAACTTGTATTTGGGCTTTAACGTACTTGCAACAGAAATTTGACAGGATTAATAGGGAAGCTCTGTGAGCAGGAGTTATCGATATATGGTTGGTGGTAGGCTTCTGGAATGGAATCAAAATAATGTATGATGATAGTGAAGCGTGTACAAGAATATAGTGGAGTTGAAAGAGATTGATTTAAAATTAAATAGCAAAGTGCGAAAGGGAATGTGCTATGTCTCCTTGTTATCTTAATTGAAATGTGGATGAGGTTATGAAAGAAGTAGGTAGGGGTTCTGGGGAAAGTGTTAGAATGATGAAAATGGAAGAGAATGGTGGCGTGCCCTACTTATTGTAAGGGATGATTTGGTTATGTGTGGCGAATCAGAAGAAGTTTGAGAGGATTGGTAGAGGTGTGAAGCATAATGTATATAAAGTTTAGGTTATGGAGTGAGCGGGAGAGTCTGCAGTGTGAAATCAGGTTAAGCCATGAAAAAAAGTATCATAGTTAATATTTTAGGATATATGTTGGATGAAAAGGAACGGATGATGCAGAGTGCAGTAAGGTAAGTTGTTGGAATTGTAGGAGGGAGACTGTTTTGCAATTAATCGTTGGTGGATGTCAAAGGACTAAGTCTTGAGATCTAGGGTGGTCTATGACGGTATGTTGTTACCTGTGTTAATTATAGTAGTGAGACTATGGTATGGAATAAGAGATACAGATCAAAAGTACAATGTTATTCAGAGGACCAATCTTAGGGGGTGTTAGGTGTGAGAAAGAATTGATAAAATGAGTGAAATGAACGTATTAGAGAATTATGTTGTGTATGAAAGAAAGGGATAAATGAGAAAATAAAATAAAGTACTTCAGATGGTTTTGGTCCAGGTTGTGGAGTCGTTCAATAATTTTCCAACTCCGACTCACCCTCTTCAAAATTACCGACCTAGGACTCCACCTTTTTGAAAATTACCCGACTTCGACTCCACCCCTCTTAAAATTACCGGACTCTGGACTCCACCTTTCAAAATTTCCGACTCCATTCTCTTCAAAACTACCGACTCCTCGACTCCACAACCCTTGTTTGGTCATGGGGAAAGGATGGATGATAGTTGGTTGGTTAAATGGATGTATAGTGGTGAGTGTGTTGGGAATGACCGGCTGGGAGACCTGAGAAAAAGCGGATTGAGTCAGTAAAAAAATGGCTGGAGGAGAGAAATGGAGTTTGGCAGAGGCGAGAAGAAAGGTCCATAATAGGGTGAATGGCGGGGTTTTGGTGAGAGGGTATGGTTGTGGCCACCTGGGCCAAGAATGAACCCCACACTGACGAGATGCCATAGTGAGGGTCCGTGCAGTTCCGTGAAGCTCTAGGGTGGATTTTCTGACAGCGAGAGCTCTCACTAATAGGTATATAAGGGAGGTAAGGCCCTGGGCTTTCTTTTCGACATGTGTCATATTCTTCTACTACTTTCATGTATGGATGATAAAAAATAATAATATAATAATAATAATAAAATAATATCAATATAATAATAATATCATCACCTTCTTTCCAAGACTGGGGTAAGGTGCCTGACATGTACGGAAACAAAAATAGTAGAAAAATATGAAGCAAGTTGAAAAGAAGCAGCCTTACCACCCCCTTTAAATACCTATCAGTGAGAACTCGTCGCAGTCGAAATTCATCCCTAGAGCTCATGGACCGCGACAGAAACCCTCACTATTCATCCTCGTCACTGTGGGGTTCACCTTGACCCAGGTGGGCCACAACTAGGGTTGGAAAGAAAAAAACAAGTCGTTTTTTCCGAAAAACGGTTTTTTTCATGAAAAAACCAGCCTGAAAAAAACAAGTAAAAAATATTGTTTTTTTCGTTTTTTTCATAAAATGTAATTTACATGTTTGAACAATAATATTATAAATTTTAGCAAATATGCTCTAATTTGATATTTTTTGGTTCCAATTTCCAACAAGGTGGAAGCCCCTGAGTTGGTGTTCAAAATTTTTATGGTTTTCCATATTTTTATTTTATATTCAGAATTTTGATATTCATAATACTTTGTTTGTGTCTTCATTAATGTTTTCTTACTCTGTTTCAGCTTTCAGTAACTTTTTTCATAATTATTTAATGCAGCCTTAAAAATGGCACGTGCAAAAAGTCGTGTGACTGTACGTTTTAAGGAAATAAAAGGTAGCAAAGGCCTTGCATGAAATATAACTTTTGTTGTGTAGACATTGCAAAACTAGTATTTATTACTCATAATCTAGAACTAGGAAATTCTAAATTTGCCAACTGAGAGAGTTGATTATGCTAAGGCAGCTACGCTTAAGAGTCCTGTTACTGCCACTGCTCCTTCACACACTGTCATTCTCACACGATGCTTCATACGGACTGAGATATCAGAATTATCAGTCATATGCAAAATTAATGTGGCCTGATCACGCTGAATGAGCCTCGTGATATGAGCTTGGCCAGTAGCCCAGCACGTAGTCAGGCTCAGTAGTGACTGGGGTCTGGAGTGGGGACTAGTGATTTGTGAATCAAAAGTTGATATTTTTGCAAAGCCAAATATTTAATTTAGTTATTCACTCATCCTCCTTCATATCATTTTACAATCTTGGGTATAATTTCAAATTTCAATAATTTTTTTAATTATTTCATTTGTAAGTTCACTTTTGAGTTTTGTCATTCAAACTCATCCTATATAAATATAATAAACATTAATATTAAAAAGAAAAATCCTGAATATGATTATATGATAAAATGTAAAAATATATAGTTTTAAACTTAGAAAGTAAAAGCTAACAAACAGCAGTCTGCAGGCTACAACCTACTGTAATTTGTAAAGAAAACAATTGATAAAATATAAGAGAAGAGGTAGTTCTGCTATTTTATGAATCATAATGGAATATTTGTTTAAATTTTTCAAGTACGCCTTATTTTGAAAAATGAAATATTCAAAACGGAAATATCATATTAGCCTCTTTATTTTTTAAAAATACATTTTAATGAAAAAACGAAAACAACTAAAAAAACGAACAAAACATGAAAAAAAACATGGTTTTTTTCTGAAAAAAACACGATTTGGAAAAAACGGTTTTTTTCCCAACCCTAGCCCCAAATCATACTCCCTCACAAAACCACCGCATTCACTCCTATTAAGCACCTTTCTTCTCCCTCAGCCTCTAAACTCACATTTCTCGTCCTCGCAGGCAATTCCTTTACTGACCTCAATCCACTTTTCTTCGGCCTCCCAGCTGGTTTGAATTTTTTCAAATCAAACTCACCACTATACATCCGCTTAACCAACCGACTATCATTCATCCTTTCCACTATTAAATAAATTTGTCACGAACTTTCATTATTCTCTCATTACCCCTTTCTTCACCCACATGATAACTCTCTAATACGTTCATCCTAATTTTTATCAATTCTTCTCACACTAACCGCCCTAAGATTGGTCCCATCTTGAACCATTGAACTTTGATGCTATACCTGCTTTATCCAGACCATAGTCTCACTACTATAACAGTTAACACAGGTACAACATACCCTAGCGGCACATCAAGACTTAGTCAATTTACATCCACTAAGGCTTTAATTGCACCACCACCTCGTGCCATTCACAAACTTTCCTTTAGCACTCTGCATCAATCCATTTCCCGTTTCATAAAACATTATCCTATGTATTTAAACTGACACTTGTTCAAATTGCTCGCCATCCAGCATAACTTCACACCGAGGACCGTCTTCACTCACAACCAACATTGAGACTGCCTATCTACTTTACTTTATATTAATATACTAATTTTATATATATATATATATATATATATATATATATATATTATATATATATATATATATATATATATATATATATATATATATATATGAAAGTAGGCGATTGCACTTCAAACAAGATGCTTACTCTCTGCTGAGCTTGTCTTCTCTCTTTCTTCATTGTTTCCATATCTGCGGTCTTATGGCTTCTTAGTTCTTTTTCCTTTAGAGTGATTGTATCCCTGCAATTCCTGGAGTCTCTTTCGCTCTTTCTTTTTTCGACTGTGTCACACTGAACTTCGTCAGTCAAGTCCTTGATGTAAATTCAAGCTTTGTTTTTCTCCTTCATAAGTTGCTGCTGTTCCATGTTGATGTAATCCCTTTTTCCTTTTACCTGAAGGAAATAAGGATTTTAAATCTGGTAATACTTTTAAGTCTCCATAGCGGTTGAATATTATACTATTTAAATAAAGAAGAAGAAGAAGAAGAAGAAAGAAGAAGAAGAAAGAAGAAGAAGAAGAAGAAGAAAGACCAAGAAGAAGAAGAAGAAGAAGAGAAGAAGAAGAAGAAAGAGAAGAAGAAGAAGAGAAGAAGAAGAAGAAGAAGAAGAGAAGAAGAAACGAAGAAGACAGAAGACGAAGAAGAAGAAAAAAGAAGAAGAAGAAGAAGAAGCAAGAAGAAGAAGAAGAAGAGGAAGAAGAGAAGAGAAGAAGTTCAACTAGTGAACGAGAAAAATAATTGAGAATAGACCAATAAAGAAAGAAAAAGAAAAATAGTTAGGGAGAAAGAATAGAAGAAGAAATTAGAAAGGAAACGACTAAGACAACTAGACAGTGACAAGGATTAATTTGGAAGAGGATTATGCGAGGTATTTAGAAGTATTATTTGCATGTATTTGGAATTAATTGAAAGAGCATTTAGACATGATTATAAAACATGAAAGATGGAAAAAGGAATGACGACATTTGATGAGTGAATGCGATTCTCGTGTTCCAAATGTTTTTGTATTTCTTGCGCTTTCTGCAATAGCTGAGCGAATTCTCTTGCTCTCCCCAGAATTCTTCCTTGATTCTCCATCTATATATATATATAATTATATTATATAGTATATATATATATATATATATTATTATAATATATATAATATATATATATATATATATATATATATAGTATATATATATAGTATATATATAGTATTAACAATTCAAAGAAAATTTTCAAAGAAACACACAAGCACAAATGAACAAACACATAAATTGGTCAAACATTTTTAAAACTATACAGTTGAATCCAATATTAAATACTTAAATCAAGCACTTTTGTATACGATACCAACTTCTTCCATGTCCTGTATGTCCTTTAAAATTTTCTTTGAATTGTGCTTTATATATCTGTGAGTTTATATCTTCCTTATCTTCAGAGCTATGTTTCTGCGCTCATATATATATATATATATATATTATATATATATTATATATATATATATATATATATAGATGGAGAATCAAAGGAAGAATTCTGGTGCAGAGCAAGAGAAATTTCGTCAGCTATTGCAGAAAGCGCAAGAAAATATCAGTAAACATGCACCAGAGGCAAAAGAGTAAAAACTAAACTAAGTCAGGAAAAATATATACATTACTTTGTTTCTTTTTTCACTTTCATGTTTCTCGTGATATTTGAAGAACCACACAAAATATGTCACATCAATCGATGATCTTCTTTGCCTCTGCGACAGATTCTTTTTCCAATTAATCTGTCACTCTGATTATGTATGAGGGCAATGCCCTTGTAATTTCTCTTTTTCTTTCTTTTATTTTTTTTCTTTTTCTTTCATCATTCTCTTTCTTATATTTTTTTTTCTTCATCAATTCTTCTTCTTCTTCTTTTCTTATTCTTCTTCTTCTTCTTCTTCTTCTTCTTCTTCTTCTTCTTCTTCTTCTTCTTCTTCTTCTTCTTCTTCTTCTTCTTCTTCTTCTTCTTCTTCTTCCTCTTCTTATTCTTCTTCTTCTCTTCTTCTTCTTCTTCTTCTTCTTTCTTCTTCTCTTCTTCTTCTTCTCTCTCTTCTTCTTCTTCTTCTTCTCTTCTTCTTCTCTTCTTCTTCTTCTTCTTTATAAATATATATATTCAACGCGCTATGAGACTTAAAAGTATTTAACCATGATTTTAAAATCGCTTATTTCCTTCAGGTAAGGAAGAAAGGATACATTCCCACATGGAACAGCAGCACACACTTATGAAGGAGAAAAACAAGCTTGAATTACCATCAAGACTTTGACTGCGAAGTTCAGGGTGAAAACAAGTCGAAGAAAGAGCTGAAAGAGAACTCCAGAAATTGAGGGATACAATCACTCTAAAGGAAAAAGAACTAGAAGCCATAAGACCGCAGTATGAAACAATGAAGAAGAGAGAAGACGAAGCTCAGAGAGAGTAAGCATTCTTGTTTTGAAGTCGGCAATGCGCCTACTTTATATATATATATATATATATATATATATATATATATAATATATTATATATATATATCTATATATATATATATATATTATATATAATATATATATATATATAAAGTAAATGTAGATAAGAATAAGGTTATGGTGGTGAGTGAGGACAGTCCGTTGTGTGAAGTTATGCTGGATGGTGGTCAATTAACAGTGTCCGGTTTAAATACTTAGATATATTTTATGAAGGGAAGATGGATGCAGGTGTAATAAGGAAAGTTGTGAAATGGCACGCAGTTGGCTGGTTGGAAATTAAATCCTTAGTGGATGTAATGGGACTAGGTCTTGAGTGCGCTATGTATGTTCTTACCTGTGTTAGCGTAGTAGTAGTGAGACTATGGTCTGGATAAGAAAGAGTATAGTCTAAAGTTCAATGTGTTCAGAGCGACAATCTTAGGGGAGTGTTGGTGAGAGAATTGATTAAAATTAGGAAAGAACGTTATTAGAGAGTTATGTGGTTGAAGAAAGGGATAATGAAGAGAATAAAGTGATAAGTTCGTTGAAAGTGGTTGGTCATGTGGAGATGAATGATAGTCGGTTGGTTAAGCGGATGTATACGAGTGAGTGTACTTGGAAATCGACCGGCTTGGAGGCCGAAGAAAAAGTGGATTGAGTCAGTAAAGGAATGCCCTGGAGGAGGAAATGTGAGTTTAGCAGGGGCGAGAAAAAGTGCTTAATGGAGTGAATGGCGGGGTTTTGTGGGGAGTATGGTTGTGGGCTAGGGTTGGGAAAAAAACCGTTTTTTTCAAATGCGTGTTTTTTTCATGAAAAAACCATGTTTTTTTTGTTTTTGTCGTTTTTTTCAGTTTTTTTCGTTTTTTTCATTACATGTATTCTTTCAAAATATAAAGAGGCTAATTGATATTTCCTTTGAATATTTTCATTTTTCAAATATAAGGGTACTTGAAATTAAGCAAACATTCCATTATGATTTATAAATTGCCAAACTACCTTTCTCTTATATTATATAATCAATTGTTTTCGTTACAATTTACAATAGGTTGTAGCCTCAGTAGGTTGTAGCTGGCTTCTACTTTCTAATTTAAGCTATGTATTTTACATTTGTATCATATAATCATATTTATAATTTACTTTTAAATAATAATGTATATTATATTTATATAGAATGAGTCTGAATGACAAAACTCAAAGTGACTGCAATGAAATAAATAAAAATATTGAAATTGAAATTATACCAAGATTGTAAATGAAGAGGATGAGTGAATGACTAAATTAAATATTTGCCTTTGGAATATCAACTTTGATTCACTAATCACTAGTCCACACTCCCCAGACCCCAGTCAACTGAAGCCTGCCTACTGTGGCTGTGACTACTGTCAAGCTCATTATAACTGGCTCATCAGCGTGATCAGCCACATTTAATTTTGGGATATGACTGATAAGTCTGATAGCTCAGTCGTATGAAGCATCGTGTGAGAATGAACAGTGGTGAAGGAGCAAGTGGCAGTAACCGGACTCCATTAAGCTTAGCTGCTTAGCATAATCATCCCTCTCAGTTGGCAAATTTTCAGTATATTCCCTAGTTCTAGATTATGAGTAATAAATACTAGTTTTTGCAATGTCTACACAACAAAAGTTATATTTCATGCAAGGCCTTTTGCTACCTTTTATTTCCTTAAAACGTACAGTCACACAACTTTTTTGCACGTGCATGTACAAAGGTCTTAATAAATAATTATGAAAAAATGTGTACTGAAAGCTGAAACAGAGTAAGAAAACATTAATGAAGACACAAACAAATATTATGAATATCAAAATTCTGAATATAAAATAAAAATATGGAAAACCCATAAAAATTTTGAACACAAACTCAAGGGCTTCCACCTTGTTGGAAATTGGAACCAAAAAATGTCCAATTAGAGCATATTTGCTAAATTTATAAATCATAATTGTTCTTTGTTAATTCCACAACTTATGAAATAAAAAACGAAAGAAAATAGAAAACTTGTTTTTTTCAGGCTGTGTTTTTTTCCATGAAAAAAACACGAAAAACTTTTTCGGAAAAAAACGAGCTTGTTTTTTTCCTTTCCCAACCCTAGTTGTGGCCCACCTGGGTCAAGGGTGAACCCCACAGTGACGAGATGAAATAGTGAGGGTTCGTCGCGGTCCCATGAAGCTCTAGGTGGAGTATTTTCTGACTGCGACGAGTTCTCACTGATAGGTATAAAGGGGTGGTAGGCTGGGCTTTCTTTTAACTTGCTTCATATTCTTCTACTACTTTTTTGTTTCCGGTACATGTCAGGCACCTTACCCCCAGTCTTGGGGAAAGAAGGTGGATGATATATTATTATTATTATTATTATTATTATTATTATTATTATTATTATTATTTTTATCATCATCATCATGAAAAGTAGTAGAAGATATATGACACATGTCGAAAAGAAAGCCCAGCCTTACCTTCCCTTTATACCTATTAGTGAGAGCTCGTCGCTGTCAGAAAATCCACCCTAGAGCTTCACGGAACTGCGACGGACCCTCACTATGGCATCTCGTCAGTGTGGGGTTCATTCCCTTGGCCCAGGTGGGCCACACCACCCTCTCACAAAACCCGCCATTCGCTCCTATTATGCACCTTTCTTCTCGCCTCTGCCAAACTCTCATTTCTCTTCCTCGAGCCATTATTTTACTGACTCAATCCGCTTTTTCTTCAGTCTCCCAGTCAGTCGATTCCCAACACACTCACCACTATACATCCATTTAACCAAACCAACTAATCATCCATCCTTTTCCCCATGACCAAACAAGGGTTGTCGGAGTCGAGGAGTCGGTAGTTTTGAAGAGATGGAGTCGGAAATTTTGAAAAGGGTGGAGTCAGAGTCGGTAATTTTGAAGAGGGTGGAGTCGAAGTCGGTAATTTTCAAAAGGGTGGAGTCCTAGTCGGTAATTTTGAAGAGGGTGGAGTCGGAGTTGGAAAATTATTGAACCGACTCCACAACCCTGGACCAAACCATCTGAACGTACTTTATTTTATTTTCTCATTTATCCCTTTCTTCATAACACATAATTCTCTAATACGTTCATTCCTCATTTTATCAATTCTTCTCACACCTAACACGCCCCTAAGATTGTCCATCTGAATACATTGTACTTTTGATCTGTATCTCTTATTCCATACCATAGTCTCACTACTATACATTAACACAGGTAACAACATACCGTCATGTAAGACCCTAGTTCACTCAAGATTTAGTCCTTTGACATCCACCAACGATTTAATTGCAACAGTCTCCTTCCTACAATTCACAACTTACCTACTGCACTCTGCATCATCCGTTCCCTTTTCATCCAACATATATCCTAAATATTTAAACTATGATACTTTTTTTCAATTGCTAACCTGATTTCACACTGCAGACTCTCCTCGCTCACTTCCATAACCTAACTTTATATACATTTGCTTTCACACTCCTCTACCAATCCTCTCAAAGTATCTTCTGATTCGCCACACATAACCAAATCATTCCCTTACAATAAGTAGGGCACGCACCATTCTCTTCCATTTTCCATCATTCTAACACTTCCCCAGACACCCCTACCTACTTCTTTCATAACCTCATCCACATACAAATTAAATAACCAAGGAGACATAGCACATCCCTGTCGCACTTTGCTATTAATATTAAATCAATCTCTTTCAACTCAATTTATTCTTGTACACGCTTCACTATCATCATACATACTTTTGATTCTATTCAGAAGCCTATCACTAACACCTGTCACAGAGCTTCCCTATTAATCCTGTCATATACACCTGTTGCAAGTCCATAAATCTTAAATATAATTTACTCTTCTCATTTTCTCAATCATTTGTTTCAATGTAAAAGTTTGATCTACACATCCTCTACAACTTCTAAATGCATCATGTTCTTCACCAATCAGTTTCTCAGTCACAATGCTCTCTTTCAACGCTCGATGAACTTATTCCCTTGTAGTTCCTACATTTCCCCTTATTCCCCTCCCCCTTACCCTTATACAAGGTTACTATTACTGTTCTTCTCCAAACCGTTGGAACTATACCCTTCATAAACGCTTAGTTACACAACTTCCAAATCCATTCAGTCACCATCTCGCTTCCATTCTTGATCATAGCACCAGGAATTCCATCCAAACATGCAGGTTTACCATTCTTCAACTTTCCCACTCTACCCATTACCTCCTTACTAATTTCCTCATCCAAAAAACCGTTTCTTCTTGCCCATCAAACCCACACACATTCACTATCCCTCTTCATTACTGCCAATGTAATGCAGATTTTCGAGGTGCTCCCTCCACACTTTCCTTACATCCATTTCATTAGTTACGAAAGCACCATCCCTTTTCATTATTTTATGGAGATTCAGCTTATACTTATTCTTAACCTTTTGTGCTTCCTTCCAGAAGAGCTTCACATTTCCCTTTAAGTCCCCATTCATCATCCTTCCAGACTGTTCATTTACCTCACTTTTCTTATTACCTTGTTCACTTAACTTCTCACTTAATTCTTCCACTTCCTTCCTTATTCTTTCGTTTCTCTTCCAAGTCTCAACTAACTTAATCTTACATAAAACATAATGATCGGATAATCCTATTCCTAATCCCATCTCCCCTCATCAATTTTCTTCACCAAACACTATATATATATATATATAGTATATATATATATATATATATAGTATATTATATATATATATATATAATATAATATGATATATATATATATATATATATATATTATATCTATATATATATATATTATAATATATATATTATAGTATATATATATATGATGGTCTTTAAATCATGTGGTTGTGGGTTTGAGGATGGGAATATCAGTCGTTATGTTGTTTTATGTAAGAATAAGTTAGTGATCGGCATTGGAGAGAAAAGAGATAAGGAAGGAAGTAGAGAAGTTAGTGTTAAAAGTTAGAGAACAGTTAAAAGGAAAAAGTATTGAGAGCGCTTTCAAACAATCAGTTTTAATTTAAACAGATTAAGCTGACAAATTTGGACGCAAATGAGGGAAGCCTTTCTTAGTAGTACAAGAGAAGTATATGGGTGTGCTAAAGTAGGATTGTAAGAATGTGAATAGTAAGTGGTGGAATGAAGAGGTGATGCAGGCAATAAAAAGTCAGATAAGGGCGTGGTTGTATGTACTAGAGCCAATGATGAGGGTTCGAAAGAAAAATGTATGGGAATGTATAAGGAGGAAAAAAAGAATACTAAAGTTGCATACGTTGAAAATAAAAAAAAAGGTAAATGAACAGGTTAGAAGAAGGATGAATGGGGACTTACAAGGGAATATGAAGCTTTTTTGGAATGAAGTACGAAATGTTAAAAATGAGTTAAAGGTAAATCTTATAGAATAGGGATGGTACTTTTGTGACTGACGAGAATGATGGGTGGAGAGAAAACTTCGAAAATCTGCGCAATATTGGCAGTATTGAAGAAATGATAGCGAATGTGTGTGGGTTTTATGGTGTAAGAAGAAAGGTATTTTGGGGATGTGGTGCTAGGTAGAGTGAGAAAGTTGAAAAATGTTAAATCCGCAGGTATATATAGAATTACTGGTGAAATGATCAATAATGGTGAGATTGCGATTGACTGTATTTGGAGGTTTTGTACCAAAGCGTTCATGGGATGCATAATTACGATTGGAGGAGAGCAGTATTAGTACCCTTATATAAAGGTAAAGGGAACTATAGGGAAATTGGTTTATTGAGTGTTTTTAGGAATATATTGTACTGAATATTCATTGGTTGAATTAGTACGTCAGCGGGATTCGAAACTGGACTCCGCGTCGCTGAGTTAACAGTAACCGGTCGCTCTAACCACTAGACCATCCATATATATTGATATATATTTTGGTTGAATTAGTACGTCGAGGGACTGGCGAAGGTGCATTTAGAAGTGGTAGAGGATGTGCAGATCAGATTTTCACATTGAAACAAATGATTGAGAAAATGAGAGAAAAGAATAAATTGTATTTAGGTTTTATGGACTTGTAACAGGCATATGGCATGATTAATATGGAAGCTCTGTGGTAGGTGTTGGTGGAAGGCTGCTGAATCAAATTAAAAATATGCATGACGATAGTGAAGCGTGTGTTGATTGAGTTACGGATTTGAAAGTGAATGGTTTAATATTAATAGTTGAGTGAGACAGGGATGTGTTATGTATCCTTGGCTGTTTAATTTGTATATGGATGGGGTGATAGGGGAAGAGGTGTTAGACTGATGGATAATAGAAAAGAACCTTGCTTATTATATGCAGATGATTTGGTTTTGCGGGGTTAATCTGAAGAAAGTTTGAGAGGTTGGTTTGGATATGAAATATCAATAAGAGTAAGGTTATGGTAGAGTGAGGAGAGCCCTTGGTGTGAAGTCATTCTAAATGGTAAGCAATTGGAGCAAGTATCGGAGTTTAAATATTTAGGATATATGTTGGATGAAAAGGGAATGGATAATGCAGAGTGTAGCAAGAGAGATGTGAATGATAGGAAAGTGGCTGTTGCAATTAGATCTTTGGTGAATACAAAGGAACTAAGTCTTGAGTGTGCTATGATTTTTTTACATAAGGGTATGTTACCAGTGTTTATAGTAATGAAACTATAGTGTGGAATAGGAAGCGCAGTCTGTTCAGATAGACAATCTTAGGGGTATGTTACGTGTGAGAAGAATTGATCAAATGAAGAATGAAC
The DNA here is from genome assembly GCA_015478945.1 of Trachelipus rathkii. NCBI lineage: Eukaryota > Metazoa > Arthropoda > Malacostraca > Isopoda > Trachelipodidae > Trachelipus > Trachelipus rathkii. Next base: position 34,375 of record JABUQX010102807.1, read on the forward strand.
TTGTTAGGGAGTTGTGGTGTGAAGAAGAATGTAAATGAGAGAATAAACAAGAGTGTATTAACATAGTTTGGACATATGGAAAGGATGGATGCTAGTCGGTTGGTTAAGTGGTGTGTTCTGACAGATCAAGGAAAAAGTGGAGAGAGTCAGTAAAAGAATGTATGATGGAAATTAATGCGAGTGTTGCAGAGGCGAGAAGAAAGGCGCATAATAGGATTGAATGACGGGATTTGTGAGGTGATATAGTTGCGGGCCACCTGGTCCAAGGGATGAACCCTACATTGATGAGATACCACAGTAAAAGTCCGTCGCTGTCTCGTGAATGAAGCCTTAGGATTTATTACCCCCAATACCGAGAAAAAGAGGTTTATGATATTATATATATATATATTATATATATATATATATATATATACTATATATATATATATATATTATATATATATTATATCCTATATATATATATATTTTAATAATATATATATACAGGGTTCACACTTTTTGAATTGTTCAGGGAAAGTCAGGGAAAAAAAATTGGTCGGGGAAAGTCAGGGAAACGTTTTAAATATGCTGAAAAAGTCAAGGGAAATTCCAAAAAGTCAGGGAAAATTTTAAAATTTCCAAACCTATGAAGAATGATCCCATGGACCATTTAACATATTTTGGAATATATTTTTTTTTCCTTACTGTATAATTGTGGAATGAGAGATGTATTTGATAAGTGAATGAAAAAGGATGGGCGAGTGAATGACATTCCATAAATCTACTTCTATCCTGTTTTCTTTCTATTTTAGTTCACTATTACCTACTATTCTTTCTATTCTGTTTGTAGAGGTTGTTTCCAAGTTCATCCTTTCGATTGGAGGTGATTGGTATATGGATGGGTTTTAGACTGTATGACTTATACTTAATCTGTTTATATTTTTTCTTTTAGGGAATTAATACTTTTTGAAGTGTTTTTTTTGAGGTTTGACGAAGTGATTTTTGATTTTTGTGCAGGTTGAAGGTATTTATTATTTATTTTATAAAATGACTTCAAGCAAAAAAAAGCTTAACTTTAACGACCAGTGGGTTGGACGTCAACCTGAACCCACAGTTTATCAGGTGTTCACAGAACTCCAATTTGTGGAACTTAATATTATGGAAAGGAATTCTTAAGGGAAGATATAGGAGTTTTTTCAGACCAGTTTCGAAGTTTTTTATCATTAGATTTACAGGACAAACTTGAATGCCAGACTGTGCAATCAAAATGACTGAAAAGATATTAGAAAGATGTCCCTGAGTAAAGCCTTTCAATGGCTCTCATCATGGATCCTAGTATAGTTTTTTAAGAAGCCATAAAAAAAAAAATAAAAAAAAAAAAAAACAAAAAAAAACCAAATAAAAAAAAACAAGGAACAAAGATTGATTTATTTGCTAGAGGCATTGTAAACCAATAACCGAATCACAGATTCTGTGGCTGAGAAAGAAAAAGCACTATACTCCACTTGCAGTGAAAAGTCATTCTACCTTTGATTAAAATTTGCAATATTCAAAACAAACAAAGATTGGGATTTTTGGATTTTTGGATTTTTGGATTTTTTGAAATCAAAATATTTTTGGATTAATGAGTTTTTTTTCTTCTATAGCAACCTGAGAATCAATGTTATGCAGAATGTTGGCAAATTATTAAATTAGGACTGATTATTTTCGCATGGAATGCGACAGTGGACGGAGGGTTTTCTATAAATTAAGCAATTTTAGTGAAAACTGAAAGAACATAGTCTGATTTCTCAAAGAACAGTGCACAATGCTTAAGCTCTCATAAAGTATTCATAATGTTTCCTATCACTCAAAAGAATTTGACGAATTGTAACGAGCTGTCCATAGGAGGATATGAAGAACATCTCAAAGAGTCAAAACAGAAAGAAAAAGAAGAGAATAAAAAGGTTGAAAAAAGAATATTATCCATACAGATTAATAAACTTGAAGAGCAGAGAAAGATGTTAAAACTGAAGGCTTTAACAGAAGAAGACGCTGTAAAATCAAAAATTCAAATGCTTGAGGAAGGAAAAGTTTAATCTAACTCTCCCCATTTAGAACTTTTGTTATTACAGTGGACGCTATTCACCTAGGCTATTAAATGTAAGCTTTTATTTATTTTCTTTTTGTATAATAAAAAACTGTTTTCTTTGGAAAAAATAAAAAAGGAGTGCTTTGAACGGCTTGGGTAAGGTATAGGCTGATTACTAAAAAAAAAAGTTTTTTTTAACATTCATCCATGATGATGAACAATTTCTAAAGTAAATTTTCAATATTTTAATGTATGAACCTGAGTAAATAGGCTGCAATATAATGATTAATAAATATTTTATACACCAAAAATAGACGAACACGCTGGTCAGGAAAAATTTGCAGAATTGGGTCCGGGAAAGTCAGGGAATAATCAATTCAAAATTTAGTGTGAACCCTGATGATATATATATATAATAAATATATATATATATATAATATTATATATATATATATTTATATATATATATATAAATTTATATATATATATATATATATTATTATATATATATAATATAGTATATATATATATATATATATATATATATATATATATAATATATATATATATATTATATATATATAATATATATATATATACAATTTAAAGCATTGTAGATTGTCATTAAAAGATCAAAAACGAAAGGAGCGTGTTATGCAAAGCAAGTCGAGGCAGTCCAATTTACTTCAAAAAGAGCAGAGAGATCAGTGGTTCCAAAAGAATTGAGGTTAGGTTGATATATATATATACTATATATATATATATATATATAATTATATATATATATATATATATTATATATATATTAAATAATATATATATATATTAATATATATACTATATATAATATATATATATATATATATATAATGGAAATATTTTGCAATATATACATTTTTTTATGCATCAAAATTTCTTTTATAAATATCTTTTACCTTGTCTTCTTCACATAATACTGTAGAGCTTTTCTTATGAACAATTGGCGTTTAGCACTTGATAGGTTATAGGCTTAGAAAATCTCTAATTCAGAATTCCTCCCCAAATAAATATTCCATTTTAACTTTTTGCTCTTATTTGAATACTATATCTATCCCAAGAGCGATATTTAATAACCTATACAGGTCATATATATATATATAATATATATATAATATTATATATATATATATATATATATATATATATATATATTATATATAATAAATATATTATATATATATATATAATATATATATATAATATATATAATATAAATTATATATTATATATATATATATATATATATATATATATATTATAATTTATTAATATATATATATTGGCAATGTCATAGATAAAAATATAATGTTAGCTGTTTGACAAAATATTTTTTAAAATATTAATATAATTTTATATAAATATATTTTATTATTTTTATTTTAGTTCACAGTAACTTTGCTAATGATCCATTTTTCAGCCCTTTCAGTTTAAGTATATCAGAAATTCATTTTCTTAACTATATTTGTGTATGATAGCTTTGTAATGTGCGTAAGAAAAGCTCTTTTGCATTGTGCATATTTCATACATACATAAATAATCCTTTGTGGTTTGATTTTTTTTTTTATTGTTTTTTTTTTTATATTTTTTTTTTAATTGTCTTTATTTATTATAGCAGTTTGGATTTAAATCGTAGATTTGTATACTTGTATTAAATCTAAAGCATTGACCAGGTTGATGTTTCTAATTGGTTTTTTTTATAAGCTTTTTTAATTTTGCTTTTTTTCTTTTACTTTTTTTTTTATTTTTAGCAGGGTTTGCGAGCGTCAAAGTTAACATCATGAATGTTATTAAAAAGGATAGGTGTAGATGTGTGGGCACGATACGTAAATTAAAAGAAATTTAAATTAAAAAATTGTTAAAAAAATAACTATTACACATGCGCAAATGGCTTATGTACCCCCCTTCCCTCCTTTTTTTTTTCGTCTTGAAGTTCTTTATTATTATGTATTTTTTTCTCTCTTTCAAACTAAAATGCCAGAGAATGCTCTGTGAAGAGAAGGAATATAATGCGCAAATCCATATAAGAGCACT
>JABUQX010102808.1:0-40493 GCA_015478945.1 Trachelipus rathkii
AGGAAGATGGAAGAAGGAAAAAAAGAAGAAGTCTCGCATAAGCTGAAGCAAATGAGTCATTGTAGCAACTCAAGCATCGCAATGCGTGTTATGGTTCCGACTGATCTGCACTATGCACCGGGTGCACGACGACAGTACCGAGGTTAGTAAACATGTACTTAGCACTTTAAATCCAGTCTTTAAGTTTTGTCCATTCAACGACGGCGATATAATATATATATATACTATATACTACTATATATATATAAGATATATATAAAATATAATATATATATATATATATAAATTTAATACTTATATATATATAGTATATTATATATATATATATATAATATAAAACGCCTCGGCTGTAGAAGGTTGTGTTCCGCCGACTCTCCGTGCCGACAAGGACGTTGGTCAATCTCTCGCGCATAGCCAGTCTGAGTTTTGATCTTCCATAGGGCGGCAAGGAATTAAAGCCTCAGCTGCAAAACACTCTGGTGGAGACTAGGCTTGGGAAGCCGGCCTTAGTTTTTGATTTCCCTGTTAGTCTCCCCCCCCCCCCCATGTACCCTGTCTGAGAAAGTGATTAAGCATGTTAATAATCGCAAGCACGGGAATATCTTTATGGCGATTCCATTAAGGAAAAATAAAAAGAATTTCACAAAACATTTATCTGCACCGTAAACTATCAAAGATTGCCTATTGATCTTCCTGATTTCTGGTATGTATTTCAGAGCAAGACGTCTCGAATTTCGTTAACTTTTCTGAATTAAAAAACTCGCATAAATTCTTATTAAATCAAAATAAAAAAAATAGTAATAAAAAGTATACAATGATAATAAAAAATCAAAATCATTAAACAATTTAAATAAACTTACAGTTTCACTTCCGTATCTTGCTAGAAAATTGTCTTCCTTGAAAACCTTTCCGTTGGTTCGACGAGCAGGGACACGAACAACATCTCTTGCTATTTCCAGTCCACTAAATCACAGAATCGAGCAAACGTACAGAAATGATATTACACAAAAAAAATACAGGTATAATTAAATTTAAGCTATACACATATATATATCATATACTACATATATATATTACTATATATATAGTACATTATAATATATATCAAATATATACTCGTACGTATATATATATATACATATAGCTATTATATATATATATATATATATTATATATAATATACTCAGTATAAATATCAACCCTTAAAATATTAAATATAATGATAAACTATAAGTATGACTATAATTATACCTATAAACCTACTATATCATCAAAATAATCTATCTTTTTTCCCCAAGAACTAGGGCGACCGATGGTATAGGCAACGCTGCAATCTGTGACATGCACGGGCATCGAAATAGAATAGTTCACGTAAAATAACATTGACATACAGTCCGAAAGAGCCAAACCCCAGCCTTTTACCGTCCCCTCTATACCTCTTATAAAAACTCGACGCAGTCAGAAAATCCCACCCCAGAGCTTCAAGGAAACGCGATATGGAACCTCACCATATCCATATCGTCAAGCTGTAGGTTCATACCCGCCTGAGCCCACGTTGGGCCACACTCATACCCCCTCACAAAAACCCCACCATTCACTCCTATTATCACCTTTATTCTCGCCTCTGAAAAACTCTCACATTTCCCTCCTTCAGACATTCGTTTTTACTGACTCAATCACTTTTTCTTCAAGTCTCCCAGACGGGTCGATTCCAATTACCACCACTATTACCGCTTAACAATCCGACTGTCATTCATCCTATCACGCCGGTATGATACCCCAAACCATCTCAACCTCCTTTCATTTATTCTCTCATTACCCTTTTCTTCACACCACATAACTCTTTATAACGTTCATTTCCTTCATCTTTATCAATTTCTTCTGCACTTAACACGCCCCTGAACCACATTAAACTTGAGCTTAGGTATACATAGACTACTCCTCTATTCTCCAGCGACCATAGACAATTCAGGTTACTCCCAGGTAATCTCGTTATACTATTAACCACAAGCCGTAAACAAACATACCCTCATGTGAAGACACCTAGGCGCCAAAGAGACTTAGATCCCTTTTACATACCACCACCGTATATATATATTGCACCAGCACCTTCCTGCATTCACAACTTGTCATACTACCGCACTCATCATGTACCATTCCTCTTTCACCATTCCAACATAGATCAAAATAAATTAAACTCAAGAACACTTTGTTCCAGTTGCTCAACATCCTACATAACTTTCTTCACACCTGTCCCTCCACTCACAACGCATAACCTTACTCTTAATCTAACGTTTACTTGTCAAATCCCTCCTGTTTACCACACCACTGCCAAATCTCTCAACCAATCTTCTCAAACTCTCTCCAGATTCACCACAAAAACCCAAATATCCCGCATATAATAGGTAGGTCCCCCTCCACTTCACCCATGCATTCTAACACCATTTCTGCCACCCCTATCTCTAATTGTTTCCATAACCCCATCCATTACAAATTGAATATAACCAAAGGGAAATAACACATCCCTGCCTCATCTGTCATTAATTTATTAAACCAATGATTCTGAGAACCCATTATCCTACACACGCGTTCACTATCGTTCATACATACTTTTGATTCCATTCAGAGACCTACCACCAACAACGCATTGCACTTATACTAACACCTACCATAGAGTTCCCTATTAAATCATATCATATACGCCTGGTTGGCAAAATCCATAAAACTTTCAAATACAATTTCATTCTTCTTCTCCTCCATTTTCTCAGTCAACTTGTTTCAATTGTAAAGATTGGATCCACCACAATCCTTCTACACTCCTAAACAGCACCTTTTTTCACCCAATCAGTCCTTTCATCTCTCGACGCCACTCTCTTCGACTAAAAATACCAGCATTATATCTTTTCGATACACACTCAATAAACTAATTCACTATAATTGTCGTACAGTTCCTGCTCAACTCTCCCCTCTACCCTTATAATTAAGTGGTTACTATTACCTGCTCTCCTCCAATCTTCTCGGAACTATTCCCTCCATAAACGCTTTATTAACCAACTTCCAAACTCAATCAATCAACATCCTTCTCGCCTCCGTTCTTACTCATTTCACCAGTAATTTCATTCTATACCTGCAGATTTACCACTTCTTCAACTTCCTCACTCTAGCCCTACTCTCCTGCGCTTGCTCTAATTGACACTCATTCCCCCAATAAATATTCCTTCTTCGCATAACATCAAACCTACACCACATTCACTATCACCTCTTCATTTACTGTCTAATATTACAGATTCTCGAAAATGTTATTATTACACCACTCCCCTTACGATTACATTTTTTTATCAGTTTACAAAAATCACCATCGCACTATTCATTATTCTAAATGCAGGTATCTCCTTATCTCTTCTTGAACCTTTCGAGCTTCTTTCCCAGAAGAGCTTCCATATTCTTGTTAAGTTCCCCATTCATCCTTCCTTCCAAACTGAGTTTTCATTTCTCCTTGCTTTATCTAAAACACCTAGTGCACCTTTAATATTTTCTTCTTATTTTCTCCTTTATATATTTCCCAAACAACTTTTCCCTTTGAAACCTGCATCATTGGCCTTTTAGTACATTCACCACGTTTCTTTTTACTTTAACGCTTGCTATCACCTCTCATTGCCAACCACTCTGTTAAACAGTCTTATCTTTCCTACTTCAGCAAATTCACTATACTTCTGTGGGCGCTAACTATACTGCTTCCTTCATTGTGCTCCCAAATTTTGTTTCATTTTCAAAACTTGTTCGAGCAATTCAACGTATTTACTGCGTTAGTGCTCTTTAGATACTTATCCTTATTACCTTGTTCATCACATAACTTCGTCTCTCTTGAATTCTACCCACTTCTTTCTGTATCAAGTTCCTCTCCATCCAAGTCCCCACTAACTTAATTTTACATATCAGAACTAACATATATTGATCGAGATTAATCCCATCCTATATTAGTATATCACTTATATATATATATCATTATATAACTGCTAATATATATATAATATATAATATATAATATATATATATAATAATACTATATATATATATATACTATATATTATATATATATATATAATAAACACCACAGTAATAATACCGGACAAACCATTCATGCAAGCCAGTTTCCCTGAAGTACTGTGACAAGCTTGGGGGGAGGGAAATAAAACGCACAGGCTTAGACAACACGATACCAAATGTAATAGCCTGTCATTGCTCGAATCCCGTTAGTACAGCTCATTTTAGCTAATAGCATATAAAGGATCAAAAAAAAGAAGGAAAAAAAAGGAATGATTCGTTCCAGCAAATAGAAGGAAATTCAGATTTAACTTTTCTGGAGAGAAGAAATGTCGACTAGTAGACTGTTTAAAATACTCCTTCACCAAGGGAGTAACAACGGTATGGAAAACAAAATTACACACATCCAAAAAATAAACAAAAAAAAAAAACTGCTTCCAAGCATGGAGAGTCTCCATTTTTAACTAGGATACGAAGAGAGTAGAAGAATGGCAACTATATTACACATACCTTGTTTCCAGCTTCATCTTGCAGGATTCTCAATAGCTTTCAGGAAACAATCATTTTTTTAGTCTTCACCATACACCGGCAGGGACACTTCAAATATTTTAATCTTCTATAGGCTTCTTTACCTCTTCTAATCTTGATTGGCAAATACCTATCGTATTTATATATATATACTATTATAGTATATGATATAATATCCTTAGTCACTATAATATGATAGTATAATATTTAAGAATATAATATATAGTAATACTATATATATACTATTATATATATTATATATATAACTGATAGTATATATAATATATATATATAATATATATATATTAATATATATATATATATATCATTCAGTGATGCCGACGGCCGGAAGCTTGACATTTTGAAATGAATGCTCACCGCCGCCATTGCCTTTCCTAAAATTTTCAACCACCACCAGTGCACAGGGGTCCTACTACATTTTTTGACAACCGCCGGTTGCCAGTTTGATGAGAATAAAAGCGAAATTTACCAATTGCTTTGACTACCACTTTACTACCCCTCTACTACTACTCTTAATAATATAATAATATATTTTTTCATCGTCTATATATTTTATATATTTATCAAATTATATCTTGTTAGAATTTCATCAAACTTTTTAGAGAGATACTCTCCCGTTTGTTTCTCATACAAAGGTTCTGCAGGTAATACGATGTTTATTTTTCCAAATTTATCATTAATACCATTCCAAGTGAGAGATAAGAGAGGCACCCCGGATCATGTATCGGGACAGGTATTGGTAGTAAAATCTTTTCAGTTGAGCAACAATATTTTGAACTTCTTTCGTGACTGAGGAGTGAATCTTGTTCTATACTCTGTTCTCATAATAATTGAGCCGTTTAATTTTATATTGTGAGTTTACTTCAGTTACGAATCAAATAAAGCTTATGACTTCAACATAACTAAAGGAAAGATCCTGCATAATAATCATTTCTGCTGTTCGATAGTCGAGTAATTTTGATCTTGAATTATCATTGTCTCAAGGCTTAATTTTTTGATATAATTCCTCTAGAGTTTGAGATTTACGTTTTGCCTCAATTTTCATTTTTTCCAGAGGTGTCTTTCTTTTTTATTTTCTTTCTCTTCTCAGATAATACTTTTTCTCAGTCATAAAGTTCTCTATTTTCTTTTCCATGCAACAATCGTAGGTGATTTTTTAAATTAGTGGTGCTTCTTCCTTTCCGAGAATAACTACAAATCCACCAATTTGCATTAGTAAAAACATTTATTCTTTCAAGAAAAACCCCACCACACATCTTTTCTCTACTGTAACACCCACATTAATTTAGGCTATAAGAAAAGTTAAGAATTGCAAAAGTAGTTTAAATCGTTCGATGGTTTTTTCTATAATTAGATATTTGTAATTTTCTGAGAAAAAAAAAACTGAAATATATTACGTACTCTAAGTCTAAGGGATAAGAGTATTTTTCAAAAGATAACTTCCTGACAACCGTAGTTGCGGTTGTGAAAACCGCGGTTGCAGTTGCGGTTGTGTAGACACTGACAACTGCAGTTGCAGTTGTCAAAATATGTGCGGTTGCGGTTATTCGCTCCATTATATATATATATACCTATATATATATATATATATACTATATATTATATATATATACTATATATATATTATAATATATATATTATATATATATATATGACCTATATATATATATATTAATATATAATTGTAAATGCCCCCTAATGTATTTTCACCATGCTAGGATACGATCCTGGACCCTTGCAGATGAGCGTTCATGTTTTTGACCACTACGCTACGACGACGACAAAGAGAAACCGAGGAATACTTCTACTGTTCAAGAAGAGCATTACTACGTTTTCCTCCCGCTCGCACTCTAACGTAGGGCCAAACCAAGGGGTTACCGGCATGTGTGAATATAATACCATACTGTTGGCCCTACGTTTCGATTCGAGCGGAGAAACCGTAGTAATGCTCTTCGACAGTAGAAGTATTCTCGGTTTCTCTTTTGTCTTGTCCGTCGTAGCGTAGTGGTCAAAACACATGCACGCTTCATTCTGCAAGGTCAGGATCGTATCCTAACGCATGGTGAAAATACACTTAGGGCCAGGTATTTACAATACAAATTTGATTGCATAGTATTGCAATTTTCAGTATAATAATATATAATACTAATATATTATATATATATATATAATATATATTATATAATCAAATATAGTAATAATATATAATATCATATATATATATATATATATATACTGCAATAGGACTGCGCTTAAAGTTGTATAGTTAAATACTTGCACGTATTACCATTCTATTAAATCTTACAGAAACGAGGGAAAGGGACAGCGTGTGAAAACCTATTGATTATCGCCTTGAAGGGGGCTTCGTTTGAAAGCTGTTCTTGGAATCTAACGGGTTAGAGATTGCGGTCAGGTGTATTGTAGAGCGTCCGCAGTATGTCGGTCTTCAGTCGCAACCATGCGTTGGTTCGACCCTAGAGGAGCAATTTTCGTTTACCTTCCCACCAATATTTCTTTTATTACTATATAAAATTTAAGCTGCGGTCTATTTCAGTATTTAACATCTATTCCAAATCATACAGAACGAGGAAAGGACAGGGTGAAAACCTTGTGATGTCGCCTTGAAGGGGGCCGGTCTTTGAAAGCCTGTTCTTGAATCTAATGGGTTAGACTGTTAGAGGATGGCTCAGTCGGTAGAGCGTCCGAGTATGTCGGTCTCAGTAGCAACATGCGTTGGTTCGACCCAGATAAGGCATTTTGTTTACCTTTTTCACAATATTCTTTATTCAATATATATATATATAATATTATATATTATATAGTATATATATATATATACTATATATATATATATATAATATAAGTATATATATATTAATATATATACATTATACTCATATATATATAATATATATATAATAAATATATAATATAATATATATATACATATACCTATATACATATATATTATATATAACTAGCTATATAATATATATATATATATATATAATATTTATATGTGTGTGTGTGTGGTGTACCTCTGATTTACATAAATACAAAGATTTTACTAAGCTATTTTAATATAGGTATATAGATTGTCATTAGTAAACATAGATTTAGCTAAAATATGAAAAATTCTTAGAAGCATAAATAATGGGAAGAATAGAATGTACAAATATAATTACCTCTTACTGTTCTTCGAAATATTTTTGCAGGTGCTCTGTATGAATGGCCCTCTTTTGGGTTCACATTACACCGTTTGTGTAAACTCTAAATACTTGAGGCGGTTTCTTAAAAAGAAGCTTCCGAATAATTTAGGTCTTCACATCTAATATATATATATATATATTATATATTATATATATAGTACTATTTATTAATATAACTATATATATATATAAATATATATATAATATATATATATATATACTATATATATTATTATATATATATAATATGGTTTGAAAAAAAAAAAAGCTCCAACAATTTAAAAATTTAAAAAAAATTAAAATGCTTCAATTTGAAAACATTGGTTTATTAGTATGAGCCTAGTTGCAATTTATTCAAGATTTGCACTGATATGCACTTTGGGAAAAGAAAATCTTGCTCTCTCTCTCTCTCTCTCTTCTCTCTCTCTATATATATCATATATATATATAGTATATATATAATATTATATATAGTGATATATATAATATATATAATATTATTATATATATATATATATATATATATATATATATAATATATTATATACTATATATATATATATATATATATATAATATACTATATATACGAATATTATATATTATATACTATATATATATAATATATATACTATATAATATATATATAATTATATATATATCGTATATATATATATTTATATATATAATATATATATATATATATATATATAAGCCTGTATTTGTCCACTGCAGGACATAACCTCTCTCAAATGGCTCTAATCTTGGCTTTTGCTTGCCAGTTTACTCCTGGTTCTAATTTTATGTATCAGCCTTTTTTACACAGCTGTTTCAGATTTAATAAAAGCAATATTTAATAGGCTATCTCCTTTGTCCATCTGTCATCATTCCTTCTTACTACATACAAGACCAGCCCATCTCCATTTTGTTTTTTTGACTTAGGCGAAATTTGTCTGAAATCTTATTCAGTTCTCTTTCTGTCCCTTCTTGTTATTCCAAGCATATATCTGGGTCATTCTTGTGTTTAGAAACAAGTCTAGCAGCCATATGTGACACTGCTCAAAAACCTACCTCTATATACCTAAAAGTTAAGTAAACAGTGATACTCAATTTCCTCAAATTGCTCCAACATATTCTCATTATTCATTGTATTCCATTTGACCATTTGCAGTTTGAAGACAAATTGTCTACATTAAGTGTATTAAATTAAACCTGTTCTAAACAAGATTGAGTTGTTGACCATTATTTCATTTATTTCCCCAGTGTTCATTTTAATCCTACTATTTTTCTAGCTCTGTCTACCTACCTTCCATTTATGTTTATACTTTATACCCATTTCATCTCAATTTAATGAACCAAATATTTCTTATAACTGTGGTAAAATAAATTTGGAGAAAATATATCTCCCAGTATAACACTGATTTTATATTTCATTACAAAACTTTTAATGCAAAATAAAATTATAAATCTTAAATGGATAAACATGAATATCTTTTGAATTTAAGTGAGAATGAACATCTAACTGCAAGAAAGCATGCATTCATTAAATCAAGTCTATCAAATAGTAAACAGCAAATTGCTTTAATATAACCAAGAAAAATAATTGAAATGGGAAAAATGACCAATAAAAATTAACATTTTATTACCAACAATTAAAAAAAAATAATTTTATATATAAACCTTACCTCAAGACGACAACTCTCTGCCCATCTAGTAGCATCTTAGCCACACAAGTGAGGCCAATCGGCCACCATCATGGTGTATCTGGCCATCAATAATGATGGGTGTAAAAAAAAAAAAAATTTAATTGGTAGAGAAATTAGAGTAAAAAATTTTTTTAAATTAAATTGGGTTACAGTGGGGGGGGGGGGAAGAAGATTCCCAAATCTTGGATGGATATTTACACCCATCTTTAACTGATCTACAAAGTATGTTAGATGCTTTGCTCACAAGGTTCAAATATTCACAAATTAGTCGAAAAAGAATAGGCCTATTTTAAGCAGGGAATTGTAGAAGGAGTTCTGTAGATTTTGGCTAGTAAGATAGGTTTTTTTTTTTTTCAGCTGACTATTAACCTGCAGCAATCAGGTGCATTACGGTTCCCACCCCTAAAAAGCCTGAGAGACATCATTATGACAAAAATCAGGGAAACTTTGTTATGATCAATCTCAAGATGCAAATAAGGATGATTTCTGGGTTTGAGGGTAAGTGCTATGAGAAGAGACTGAAGGTGTTTGAAAATGTTTTCTGTGGAAAGGTAATTAATTTCTTACAGATGGACAAGATACAAGCCTACAAAATATTTACACCTATTGATAATAGACCAACAAATTTTTCATAGTAGCCTACAGATGGAAGACCAGTGGCCAGTAATCCAATGGTTACAAGTCTTACAATTATATAACCTGTACTCACAAATTTAGTAACAAACTGGGGTTTGCTAATACAATTTACAAGTCTAGTTGCAAACATTTCATCAGAAGACAAGAAATACAGCAACAAACAATATAGTATTATTAATAGATTTTTTGGTAACATATAGTATATCTTGACTAAGCCAAATTAGCATATAATTTTTTAGCCTACATGACATTTTTTTGTTTGAAGAACATCAAAATGACTGCTTGAAAGTAAAGAAAATTTAAAAATAAAAAAGGTAAATAAATAAATTAATAAATAAAATGAAAACATAGCCTATAATCTTACTACCCCTAATTCTCATATACAATATTGTGCTTCCAACTCAATTTAATAAACAAATAGTGTAGTATATATATAGCTACATTGTAATGTGAGTCACTTTGTCTCATGGGTTCAAATTATTTGCAGCAGTGAAAGTAAATTTATATACTGTGTGAACTAGAGTAACTTCAAGCATTGAAATGTTAACGAAATTTGTATTTTAGATAGACCTATTATAAAAGTTATTATTAAAATATTTAAACTTTTTTTTTCTTAGAACTGTTCGACATTTCTCTCAGAGTAATCAAACGTTATGTTCAACAAAAGAAAAACCAGCAACTGTAGATGAATCTGTTGAAGACAGTAATGCCAATAAAGAACAGTCAAGCAAATCTGAAATGGAAAAAGAATTTATAGAAAGAATTGAATCTTTAAATAAGGAAATCAATGAGTATAAGTAATAGCCATATGGGCTTAGTATTAGATAGCCTGACAGACAGATTGAGACCAAAGAAATTTTCTAAGTTCAAACAAAATTTCTAAGTTCAAGAAAGTTAATTAAAGTTGGGTTTTTACGAAATTGTTTAGTGGCAAGCTTCCGGCATAATTCCAGAAGCTTGCCCTAAAGAATTTTCTTAAAAAACAGCTTTTCTGAACTTAGAAATATTTTTGAACAGAAAAATTTTGATTCTCTGTCGAGGCTATCTAATACTTAAGCCATATATATATAACTTATATATGTATATATATATATATATAATATGCTATAACCAACTTAACAAATATATATATATACAGCAATATATATATACTCTTGCTAACTATAATAACAACCTTAGTATATGTATATTTCTGCCTTTAGCAGAATTCCATCACATAGGTATTATAAATAAATATAAACAGACTACTAGAAGTAAAGCAAAGTATAAATTTTCTAACGAAACAACTTCCACATAGCTCTAATTCAGGAGCACCTCCCAAAACCCAGGCCCACAGATGCAACTCCATTCACACTACAAAATCAAGAATCACACATTATCGAACCCTCATATATAGCTCACTACCATACACAAACACCATCACAACATCCAGGGTTGGCAAAAAACCCAATTTTTTTGAAAAAGCCCAGTGGGCCCGGGGTTTTTCAGGTTTTTTCATCTAAAACCCAGAAAAAGCTGGGAAAGTGGTTTTTTCATTTTTTCTTTTCCTTTTCAGCAATAACTGCAATTTCATATTAATTTAATTGTTTGTTTTCAATTTTGTTAAGTTATTATAAGTTTGATTATAACAGTAATGCCAAAGACTCTTGGATCCAGAAGAAAACTAGGAAATGAAGTGGACTGAGGTTCTGAATGTCTAAGGCACCAGCAAAGTAAAATGTAAATATTACAGTGTGATACAATTAGCAATAAAATTGAAAGAATAAAGTGCATCGGAAAAAATCTTGTAGGCGCCTGTCATATTCTGGCAAATCTAGTGAATAATTGCTAATACAACCGTTGAAAGTATGGATTTTTTACAGATGTATGTAGAAGAAAGGGATTCATCTAGTTTTCGTGGCTGCAGGACATTCGACAATGAAAACATGGTTCTCTGGTTCTTCAAAACTCAAGAGGAATTTGATAAATTTACCATTAAAATGACAACTGCACAAAAAGAATTTCTTGACCAAAAATATCAGTTTTTATGCTAACAACGTCTCATTTTGAAGTGTTGAATTGAGTACTTTGTTGAAGTGATACAAACCTTAAGACCTGGTTACTCCTCACCATCTCAAAGAAATCTAGCAGGTTTCGTTAAGGACTAAATAAATATATAAATATATATATATATATATATAACCTTATATATATATATATAATATAACTTAACAATATATATATATATATATATATATGTATATATATATAATATATATATATATATATATATAAATATATATATATATATATATATCTTTATATATATATATATAACTTAGCAATATAACCTTATATATATATATATATATATAACTGCTGTATAACATATAATATGGCAACTTAATATATCATATATATATCTGTACAAGAAGCTAGGAATTTTTTTGGGGGGCTGCGACTTTCGGAGTGGTTACATTTCAAAGATAAAGATGAATCATTAACTAATAATAACCAATAATATATATATATATATATATATATATATAAATATATATATAACAACAATATATATATATATATATATGTATAATATATATATATATAATAGAAATAATATGATTATAATATATAATATATAACAACCAATATATATATATATGTATATAACCAAAATATATATATATGCTATATAATATATATATATATATATATATATAACAACAATATATCTTTATATATATAATAGAAAATAATATAAATAAGGTAACTAATATATATATATATATAACAACTATATATTTATATAACAACCCTAGCTTATAATTTTCTGTAACCATATATATATATATATATATATATATATATATATATACACGATTCATACAATTTCGCGAAATTAGAGAGGCCGTTTACGGCGATCCACGACCACTGTTACCTGTGTTCTTATGCATCGTAGTGAGACTATGGACTGGAATAAGAGTATAGATCTAAAGTTCCAATGTGTTCAGATGGACAATCTCAGGGGCGTGCTAGGTGTGAAGAACTTATAAAATGAGGAATGAACGTATTAGAGAGGTTGTGTGGTTTGAAGAAATGAAAATTTGTTGAGATATTTTGGTCATGTGTAAGGATGAATGATAATCGGTTAGTTAAGCGGATGTATAGTGGTGGGTGAGTGAGTGTTAGGAACCGACTGGCTGGGAGACCGGAAAAAACGTGAATTGAGTCAGTAAAGGAATGTTTGCAGGAGAGAAATGTGGTTTGGCAGAGGCCAGAAGGTGCATGATAGGAGAATGGCGGGGTGTGTGGGGGTATGGTTGTGGCCACCTGGGCCAGGGGTGATTCCTACACTTGACGATTTACCATAGTGATTATCCGTCGCGATTCCGTGAAGCTCTGATTTGGATTTTCTGATTGCGACAGGTTCTTACTAATTAATGGTACAGAGGGCGTAAGGGTGGGTGGCTTTCTTTTCAACTTTTTGTCATATTCTCCTACTGCTTTTCTTTTCCGATGCATGTAACACACCTCTCCCAATCTTGGGAAAAAATGTAGATGAAGAAAGAAGAAAGAATATTTAGATTTATATAACCTTATATATATATATATATATATAACATCTTTGCTATATATATATATATATATATATATATATATATAACACTATATATATATATATATATACTCTTCCTATATAACTATATATATATATACCATATAAATTATAGATAAGAACTTACCCATCGTTTTATAAGGTCAATTTCAGTTTCCCTTGCCTTTTGACTGAGGTGATTCAAAATATTTTCATTGCTGACCTCTATGCTGAGATCTCGATGAATTGACATTAAAGCAGGACTGTAATGCGATCCTCTCCAACACTATTCCGTAAACAAGTTTTCAGTCAATATTTTGAAAAAGGTTTTTTTGTGAGGGTTGCATTGGATACAGGCAATACTGCTGAGATATTCAGGAGACTTTTAATCATCGCACACCCATAATCAGATTGTAATTCAAGCCTAGACTTTACGGACATTTGTTTTTCATTTATAACAGCCATCATCAACATGGGGTAATACGATACGGGGTGAATATAAACATCTATGTCACAATCGTGGAAATTCTATGTGGAAGAAAATTTTTTCAATATGATTATAAGGTACATTGCATTTTTCTGGTAAAATATACTGAAGTGAAATAAATGATAGTGGTTTCATGCGAGAGAAATCGATCAGTCAACAAAGAAATCAGATCATCAATAAACGGAATAAAAACTTGAGATGCGGTAATATGATTCGAACTAATGTAGGCACATTTCTATGATGTTCCTGGAACTTACCATTAGTTCTTAGGTGTTATTTCAATACCAAAAACTATCATACATTTTTAGCTTGTGTAAATATGGTTTTTTAAACTCTGTGTCTGCATCTTGTCTTTGTTGTTTCGAGGGCATGGGCTAAAAGGCGTTTCTCTAATTCGTTCCGGACCATGTCCAATGGACACTAACTGTTTGACAAGGTGTAGGTTATTCCAAGAGAAATTTACTTAAAACGTATAATATTATAAAATTCTAATTACTGATTGAATTTAACAACGGAGTGGCTGATAGTTCATGAATTGGCCAATCTTTTATTTCTTCCAATGGCGCAAGTAAAGTATGGCTCAAGAGTCTCTTTAAATAGGAAAACAGCTTCATGCCGTTCACACCATCTGGTCTCGCGCATCTTTTTGATACTCTTGGTATTTTGGTTACTTTAGAAAACTCTTTAATTTTATCTTCAGAAGTTTTGTGCGCTTCGGACTCAATCGAAAAAAAAGTGCATATTTCACAGATGAATCCTAATACGTTTCGAATTGCCTGAATTTTAAAAGTCTGAGAGACATAGATTTATAAAATGTGCTACACAATGTGTTTTATAGAGCTTTAAGATACTCATTCGAATAACAGATTGCACTCCTCGGAATCGCCTCTCATGGAAGAGCTCCATCGTATCCTTGGCCTCTTAAATTTTCGAGTTTTAAACCAAGATAGCCAAGTCTCTCAAAAAACATTTTTCAATGCTTTCCCTGAATATCATAAACCCAGAACAAATGATAAAAATCCTCTCTTAAGAAGGAGTATCACCTCTATCACCACCAATCGCGTACCTTAAACAAAGTGAAAACTGTTCTGTTTGGGAAATATCTATTGTTTCATCAGGTAATACTGAAAAAAATGTATTTTTATTAACTTCTTTCACTATTTTCCTTTGTATAAGCTGACTAAATGACTGTATGATTTCATTCTGTATCATTGGATCTCGTATACATTGAATTTTGGACGATAGAGTAAGTGGTTCTTCAAAACCTGGTCACATCCATTTGCTCAAAACCTAAAAGGCTTCTAAAATTTCCGTCATTTTCAGCTGGAGTTGATAATTCAATACGTCCAGAGTCACTTGAGCCCCTTAAGACCTTGCTGGTCACATAAACGTATAGTTTCAATTATTGGTACAAGTTTTTCTTATTTTTCTTCACAATTTTCTTATTTTGTCCAGTTATTTGTCTATGCTTTAGATTTTTTCTGAATAAGGCTAATATTATCTTATATAACCTTGTATATATATATATATATATATATATAAATGCTAACATAATAACTTATATATATATATATAACTTATATATATATAACTATATACTATATATATATTTATATATATATATATATACCGGTATATATATATATATATATATATATATATATATATATATATATATATATATATATATATATATATATAACTCTTATATATATACTGCTGCTATATATATATATATATATATATATGAAAAAAATTGCAGTCTATAATTTCGGGGGGCTGCAGCCCCCTCAGCCCCCACTATGCCCCCTGATATATATATATATATACCATATATATATATAACATATGTAATAATAAATTATATGCTTCTTCTTTATATATATGTATATGTATATATATACATATTAACAACTTTAACTTATATATATTATAATATAATAATAATAATAATAATATATTCTTCTTCTTCTTCTTATATATGTAATAAGCAACATATATATATATATATATATATATATATATATATATGTAACATGTATATATAACTTTTTAATATATAACATTTGTATTTGTATATGTAAATAGGCTACATGTAGATGTATATATAACATATATATATATATATATATATATATATATATGCTATAATATGTAATAATATGCATAAACTCTACTTCTACAACCAGCAATAATAATAATATGTATGCTACTATATATATATAATATCTATGTATATATATATATATATTCTTTCAACAAATGAATTAAAATGAGCTTATAAATATTTCACTAAGTAAAGAGTATAACTTCTAATATTTTTCATTTTCTTTTACTATTTTTCCATATAATTCACAAGAAAAAATTGAAAAAAACCCAAGTGGGGCAAATAGGGTTTTTTTTTTTTTCAAGTGGATTTTTTTGAAAAAATATTTGAAATTTATTTATAATATAGCTATATATATATATATATATATATATATATATATATATATATATATATATATATATATATATATATATATATAACTGCTGCCCAAGATGATTGCTATATATATATATATTTATATTTCTTTCAACAAATGAATTAAAATGAGTTTATAAACATTTCACTAAGTAAAAGAGTATAATTTCTAATATTTTCATTTTTGTTTTTACTATTTTTACATGCAATTATTCACTGAGAAAAAATTTAGAAAAAAATCCTATGGGGCAAATTAGCGGGTTTTTCAAGTGGGCTTTTGAAAAAACCCGGGTGGGTTTTTTCGGGTCGGGCCCACTCATGCCAACCCTGACAACATCACTAAACAACAATACCACCAAAATTCACTCCTTCACTATAATGAACAACAAAAAACTTCATAACATAATAGACCCTACATCCCACCTCACCACACTTCCGCAAAAAATACACACCAAATCTCACCCCTATCACAAACCTTCCAAACCTCATAATAGGAGGTGATTTTAAAGCACATCACTGAACATAGTACAAAGCCCAAAGCGAAGACCAAAGAGGAATTCACTTAATATCAAATCTAGATCATCTAAACATCCTCAACTATAAAAACTTCCACACTAGAATTCCACCACAAATAAACCAATCAAATACATCCTCAGACCTAACACTATGCTCCCCAGATCTTCACACAAAACTTCATTGGTCAACACAAACTGACCTAAACTCTGACCACCTCCCCATAATCATAAAATATCAAACTACCAACAAATCCAACAGCATTTTCAGGAAAACTGTCACAAATTACAAAAATCAGATTGGACATAATTCTCAGAATATATAAAAAATAATACACAATCAAATTTTTTTTTCTTTTTGAGTCAGTTTACTGGACCCACCACAGCTCACAAAGAAGCGGCCACACTGGGATGAAAAATCAACACCAGGGGCGGGCCCTGGCACATATATATTTCAAATGTCATAGGAAGATTTTAATGGCAAAATGAATATCAATAACAATCTCAAATACCACAACACTAAATACAGCCATCCAAAACTTCTTTAACAATCCAAAATGCAGCAAACATATATACCTCAGGAGATACATAAAAAGATAAAACCCCACACTTACACCCGAAATCTCAAACTTGATTAAACAATGAAACTTACTTAAAAAAAATCAGCACAGCTAATGCAACAAATTAAAACAAATTAATAATTTAAGCACACAAATTACAAACCTAATCAAAACACACATATACTTCAATTAATTTTCAAACCCATCTAACAAAAAACCTACAAAACACGAACATCAATAGAATGTGGAACATAATAAAAATATTATACAACGCAAAAAACAACCCAATTCCCACACACAAATCTATCAAAAATCCAAACACTCAATCCCCACAAATAACACCAACACCCTTGCAACACTTTTCACAAAAGTCATAAACCCACCCATCCACAAAATAGGAAAATAATCAAATCACTTAAGAAAATTAAAAGCAATCACAACCAAACAACATAAATAACACCAACAGATATTAAAAACACTATAAAGACCTTCAAAAACTCACCAGCAACTGGCCCAGTTAACATCTCAAACTTAGGGAATACAGCACTAGCTCATTTAGTACACATATATACAATAGTTCCATCAAATTAAATCACATTTTCTTCCTCTGGAAAAGAGTAATTATCATCCCAAAGTTAAAACCAGTAAAAAACCTCTCAAACTCCTCTTCCTATTGCCCAATTTCACTGCTATCCACCATGTGTAAACTAGAAAAGCTCATACTTTTCCAACATGGCTTCCAACAAAACCATTCAACCACAACAGCTCTCACAAACATACAACCAATAACAGCTTAAATCTCAGGCCCCACCCATAAAACATTACTCATAGTAATCTACATAAACAGGGCTTTCAACACAGTCCCCAGACACTGTCTAGTACACAAAATAGTAAAATCAAACATCTCACTAACTTAAAGAAATGCTTATCAAACTTCCTATTGGGAAGAACCGCTCAAATACAGATTAACAACAAGAAATCACACACAGTAAACATTAAAAATGGTCAACCCCAAGTCCCCAAGGTGCAATCCTATCCCCTACACTCTTCAGCTTATTCACAGCAGATCTACCACAACAACAAACAGACCACACAAACATAACCTACGCTGATGACATTACCATAGCAACCACACATCAGAATCTAAACACAGTATCCCTTCTAACCCAACAATACATCAACCAAATACAGACTTGGCTAACAGACAATAGAATGTCAGCATCAGCAAACAAATCCTCAATTACACTAATCAGAGTAATCACAACAGACCATCAACCCGGAACCAACTCCCAAATGTCCCTAAATAACCGCTATCCCACTAAACAAAACACCCAAAATTCTAGGAGTATCGCTTAATTTTCTCAAAACATGTAGAAAACATAACATCAGCAAACAGAAAATTAAACATCCTAAGAACCATAGCTGGCACTGACATCAAAAATAACAAACAGATTTTCATCACCATATACAGACGAATCATCCACCAATCATTGAACTATGCTTCACCAATATGGCATCCGTTATTAATCCAGGGAGACATGAAAAAACTCCAAACAACCCAAAACAAAGCACTCAGAATTTTAACAAGATGCACACTAACCCCATCTCAGCAACACTTAATGCAGTGAAAGAAAGATACTACTCGTAGACAAATGCCTAGAAATGATAGGCACCCAATTTTACTCTAAAACACTGACACCACAAAACCCCTGTCACACTACACTCAAATTCCACTAATCACAAACTAAACAACCTCCATCTTCCCCCGCCATATTATACAAACAAATTCTAAGTAATATCCAACCCACGCAAAAGAACATCTCATATTCCAAACAAATACACACACACCTAATAACCAAATAATATACTAATTGATCACCCACCAGAAATAGTATTTGTGTAATCGTTAAATACCTAGTGATCATTTTTAGCTAGAATTGAATTACAGCCCACCTACTAAACAAACAACACTATAAAAATAGATTCAACATCACCAAACTACACTCATATATCTTCACAAAGTGCAACAGGCCCGGAGACTATCATTTCTTTTAGACTGTCTTAATCATCATCCTAGAACAACCTGGGAAATTTAGCCTAACGCTTGATCTGTGGGAGGCCCGGCGTCTTGAGTGAGGTGTGGTTGCTTTCTGAAAGAAGGAGTGAGGTCAGAGGATGAGAGAGGAATAGAAGATTAATATATATATATATATATATATATATATATATATATATATATATATAATTATATATATATATAACATATATATATATATATATATATATATATATATATATATATATATAACTATATATATATATATATATATAATATACTCACTATAACTGCTATTATATATATATAATATAATATATATATATTACCTTTAACATAAATTAAAAACACTTAAAAATGCAGCTTTTTCCTGAAAATGCAGTCAAATATAATGTAATTGCAACATTTCCATATATATATATATATATATATGCTTAATATATATATAACTATATAACACATGTTTAATGTAACTATATATATATATATATATTTTTCTCATATATATATATATATATATATATATATATATATATATATATATATATATATTTTTAAAAAAAAAATCAAATTAGAGGTTTTCAAAAAATTTCTTTGGAAAAAAGATAATTGCTTATATTTAAAGTTTTTTGTTAATGATAGCATTATGGAAGTTATATAATAGCTTAATGTAAGTATAATATATAAAATAAATATTTATTAATATTGTTTAAAAATGGGAGTTACAGAAAAATTGCTATGGGGTAAAAGTAATAATTGCAAGTTATATATGGGTGTTATGAGGTGTTCTATATAATTTATTCAAAGAATGTTTTATAATTGTATGAAGATAATATAAAAGTAAGCAAAGTGATTTTAAATTCATTTCTTGAATTGAGCCATAATTGGTTGTAAGAATTTTGAAAAATATATTCCACATATTTATAAAGATAAAAGTAAATAAAGCCCTGAAATTATCATTCTGACTACTCAAAAGGATTTTTGTCCAGAATATTTGAAAATGGTGTCAAAAAATGACTGGGTGTAAAAGTTATAATTGCCTATCAGTATCATTTTTATCATTCAAGTATTTGAAATATTTGTATAAACGTTAAATACCTAGTGTATTTTTAAAATAATAACGTTTTAAACATTACATTAAAACAGTTGGGTTATTACTTTCCCCTATTAATAGAACATAACTTGATAAAATATTATTTTCTTATTAACTAAATGTAAATTAGTAAAAGTGATATAAATATTTTCCTTTGTTATTTATTAAGGTTTAGCCAAAATATTGTTTTCAAAAAAAAAATTTAACAATCTTTTTCAGGGACTATTCGTTGTAGGAAAAAAATTGAATTTATAGCTGAAAATTTGGAATTTTTATTATTATTAATATTATTTAAGCATAACACTCTAGACTAGCGCATGTCCCAAGGGAGGAGGTCTTTGAAGGCATGAATAAATGTTATGATCTTTTGTAATTAGAATAAAAAGATGAATGAATGAAAAAGAAACATTGAACAAATTTCTGTTGCTTGATTGTGTAAAACTTAGCTTTTCAAAGGGGTTTCGCACATTTTTGTATTAATAAAACCTAATTTCGTTTTTTATCAATAAAATTCTTTTTTATAATTGTATGAATATATGTTACCTTTTCTCCAAATATTAGAAGATCATTCATAAGAAACTTTAAATAAATATTTTGATGTTTTAAATCTTTAGTTAGATCTTTGTGATCTTTGGAAAAAATTTTAAAGTGGTTCATGGGGAAAATATTGAAAAAGGTACTGCGGAAGCAAAAAATATTTAAATGGGGTCTGTGGTAAAGCAGTGGTTAAGAACCAATGTTCTAGACCATTAACTAACTAAATATGTTCTAAAACAAATTATGCATATTTGAAGAAAAAATAATTGAACAGGTCTTGTGGTCAGTATCACTTTTTCCCCCAGGTTATCACTTTTACCCCATTTGACGATATATATATATATATATATATATATATATATATATATATATATATATATATATATATATATATATATATATATATATGCTGCTATGGTATATATATATATATATATATTATACTATATATATATATATACTATATATATATATATATATATATATATCATATGTTTGTACGCACCTTACCCCCAATCTTGGGGCAAAGAGGAAGATGAAGAAAGAAAGAAAGAGATATATATATATACGGTATATATGATGTAACAGGATCAGACTTTAGCTCCAATTCCAGTCAAATGTCCAGCCTTTTCAAAATGCTCTAGCCAGATCATTTTTAAGATTTGGCTTCCAGTCAGCCATTCTTTAAAGAACTGAAAATTTTTTTTTTACTAAAAAATCAGAATTTTTAACTTATCTTTTTATTAACTTGAAAAATATTTAGTTTTAATTTCATATTAATTTTAATAGATTTAGATTTAGATTTTAATACTGGTATTTAAAATGCGTTTGATATTGAAATTTATGTATCTTGATCAGGGTTAGCAGAAACCCATTTTTTTTTTAAACCCAGCCCAGTATGTGTTTTATTGGCTTTTATTGTATAATATATCTATATATTTTAATGTATATATTTGGAAATTCATTAAAACTTTTAGCAACAAAAAATTTATCTACACTGCTTTTATACAATATTTTAGGCTCTTTAGATACATAATATAAAGAGTATTCAGTTTTGCCGACAAGAATATTAATTATCATCTAAGCAAGTGGTCACAGTACTTTCTTGGACATTATACCCCAAAATATATTTGCCTAGTCTAACTACCCCTAGCTTGAAAGTGAAGGAAAACAAACTAATTGTTTTTAAAATTGTATCATATGGTATGCAAATATTTTTCTTAAATTCCACAAAATCTGCAAAACAAAAAACTCAAATTTAAATTAGTTCATTGCTCCATTTGTATGGAGAATACAGTCATACAAGCTTAAAAGTAGTATGTATTATACTCAATAGATCAACTTTTAAAAATAAAATTAACGAAAAAATCAAATGAAAAATAAACTGTGAAAATATTAACAGGGAAATTTAATAGAACTTCTATTAGGAAATAAAAGAATTTCATTGAAACCATTTTCATTTCAGGTTTTGAAGAAATGATGTTTCATTTTTTTTATGTAACTTCAAAATTATTTCTATATATTTGATGTCAGCAATTATATACTTTCTTTGGAGGTTCAACTTCCTTTTGTACTTTGTTTTTAAGTTTGAGAATGGAAAATTCTTGTTTTCAAATGATAAGTTTTGCAAATGTCAGCAGCATATTTTCACTTCATCATGTGCAATTTTTAAAGACTGCAGCTCTTGGGATTCAAAAAACTGGAAGATCTACCTTGTTCTGACATTTAATGCGTTGTAGGGAAATTCAAGAAGTGCATCAGCAATTTCTTAGCTAATGGAATTTATGCCACCCAACATATGTGAACCAAGCTCTACAAAGTAATCAGAAACTACTTCCTGAGTTTGGTAAGATACCCTGCAACTGGATCTATGGTATCACCTATTCACCTAAAGAAAGATATTCACAATTTTCTAAAAACACAGTTATCTTTTTAGAGGCAGCTATCTTGTTTATGTTATACTTTTCTGGATCCATTTCAGAAGCTGATTCAAATGCTGAAATCGTTTCTCTGGCCAATATACCATTAATATTTTAAATATTTTACTAGCCTAAAAGACATATAATAACTACATGATATTTGTGTTGGACTGTTAAAGTTAACAAAATTGTGAATTTGCTTACATAGGTACAGATATAGCTGAGAGACTCTAGCATCATCTCTGTTCATATGTTTGACAAAATTTTACTTTCTAGTTGGAGGAAGTTTGTTAAAATGAAAAAAAATGATAAATATTTTTTTTTTTATTGTTATTGTGACAATTCATTACTGTCCTGCAAGCTCAGGGTCAGTTTAGTTGATCTTAAACATTTTGTCCTTATGGAATAAACTGAGAGGCAACTAGGGATATGAAAAGGTGCTGAAGCTCCTCAGAGTATAATGAAATTAATTTTTAATTGACTATCAAATAGTCATTATATAATATTAATAAGGTATTTATTTGTCCTATTTTAAAGAAATGGCTAAAGATTTTCATATTTTTAATTTGATTTGCTTGATATAAAGCTTAATATGCAAAAACATTTTAGGACATTAAAGAATCAGAAATTCTTTATCTCTGCAATCATAAGTGCAATATCATTATGGACAGGACTGAGGAACTGTTAAATTTTTTGCAGCCCGACTCTGACTGCGTCATTGTAAAATATTCAACTCTGACTATACTATTTTCAAAGTTCCGTGGCTTCAGCTCCATCAGTTTAGATTATTCGGCTCCGGCTCCAAACGGCTTTATTTTATAGTAAAAGTTTTTTTCAAGTTCCCTGCTCTGATCATGCAAATGGTAAATGGCATCCTATATATCATATAATAATGTTTAATTTAAATTCTAATAATCTTTTTTTTTTTCTAAATTACAAAATTAAAAAAATATTGCAAAATGGTTTTTTTTTATTGGCAAAATTGATTTAGGGTGAAATTTGTTCCAGCACCTTGTGGGTTGAGGAGAGAAAGCTGATCTAGGTTTCATTAGCATTAAGTGGGATGTCAACCAAGCCATTGTTTCATTCATATGGTTGGTGCATAGTGATAAAATATACTGTATTACATTCCTTGATGGATTTGGCTTCTCACTTAATAACAAAATTGCCCATATTCTGCTTTCCCATATTGTTATTTGGAAGTGTTTATAGTTATTTTTATCATAGTTACACATTGTTAAAATATGTAAGATTTTTTTAATTTATAGGATAAATATCAAAGAAGTTTGGCTGATAGAGAAAACTTAAGGCAGAGACTAGAAAAACAAATTCAGGAATCGAAACAATTTGGAATTCAAAGCTTTTGCAAAGACTTATTGGAGGTAAATATTATTATTAGTAGTAGTAGTAGCGATGTGAAAGGATTCAGTTTCAGCAAGATCATTTCCTTGATCTGTCCTATGGCTAGCCTGAACTTTTTGTTTAAACAATTGAATATTTTTTCCTAAAAAATTGAGTATTTAAGTTTCATACATAATAATCCATTTATTAGCTTGAAAATATGTAGCTTTAATGTCCTTTATGGGCATTCCAGGACAGATCAACCAATGGCCAATACCACTAGCTCTCAGATTTGGTAAAGCCACTGGTTCAAATAAAAATGTTCTGCTGGTCCAATATTTTTTTATGGGGGAGGTTACCCTTTAACTTTGTGAACCCACATTTACCACAATTTTCAAAATAAACCAAACACATTTGATATATTTGGAATCATAAAGACTAGACGCATCTAGTGATGGTAATATTTTGATTCTAAAATGAACAGGTAAAAGGTTCTCCGTTTAAAAACAAAATTCAATGTTTCACCTATCAAATAAAGCAATAAAAGAGTGGGTATCAGCTATTTTGGTGATTTAAAAAATTAACCCAAACATCCCAACAACCATGCCACATTGACTTTCTAACCCCACCCACCACAGACGCAAACGAGCTCCTCCTTCATCAGCTCTATATTACAGACAAATTCTGAATAACATTCCACCTTCACCAAACAAATCCACATGAGACTAACAGAAAACTACTTAAGACGCAGACACAAACAACATTTTAAACAAACACCCACCAGAAATAGCCCCAGAATTCAACTCAATACCAAGAACCAGTTGGTCACCCTTTGCCACCCTAACTTACAATATTACAAACACAGATTCAACCTTAACTAAACCGCCACAACATCTGCCAAAATTGTAACCAGTTTCCGGATGATACATCCCACTTCTTTCTCTCCTGCTTAACTAACTCTCAACACAGAACAATATAGAACATTTTATCCCTGGAGGAGACTGGTGGCGTCGTCGGGGTATACTAGACGCTGAGTATGGCCCACTCCCATGATGGGAGTGGTCATAGGTAAGAAGGGATGTTATTTTATATATATATATATATATATATATATATCTTTTATATATAACAACAACAACATATATATATATATATATATATATATATATATATATATATATATAATAACATATATATATATATATATATATGCTGCTGCTGCTGCTAGAGTTATGACCAAAAAAAAAATTTTTAGCTTGTATTGAAATCAATGAACTTTTAATATAAAATCAGAAATTGACGATTATTTTGTTCAATTCATGATTGCCTAATGACATTGAAAATTCTGAACTAAGTACATTCAGCACAGTCAAAATGTATTAGATTGCAATAGCTTCAGATTCAAATATTATCTGTTTTGCCTTTCTGGTACAGTTCTTCCATTAATTCGACCCCTCGTACGGCATAAATATTCGTTATATATCTGCAACGGATCTGTCAACATTCTAGCTAGTTACAAAGCACTTCATGGCTGCAGAGCAATTTAATTCGGAAATTCCATCCATCAATTTCTGGTGAATCTGTGCTTTGAACATTTGGTTTGAAAACCAGGCTTCCTGCCATGCATTTTCCAGTGATATTCTCCATTTAGGAATGAGAAACGAAAAAAGAGCGTATATAGCATGCGAATTCCATCTGGCATTGGGAAGAGACTAATTTTCTCCAATTAATTACTGGGTACGCACCAGTTCCTTTAAGGAAACTGAATGCTCTTCATAACTCATACAGAAATCTAAAATCAACTCTGCCAACCTGGATTTTGAATAGTTATCATTTCACTTTCTGGCTTGTAGGACTGCTGCAAGACATCGTATTGTTTTATCATTTCATCCACAAATTCATAGTTGATAGGTGGTTTGGTAGAAGAAATTGGGTGAAAGAAGTCTAACACATGCTTTAAGATTCTATCAAGAATATGATGCTGGCAGCCAATATACTGTGGCTGATCAAATCCTCTTGTGACCATTTCAGTTTTTAATTTTTGAACAATTCCATTCACTCGTCCATTATTTACTGCTGTTGTGTCACATACGGTCATTTTGAAGTTCTTCCATGCATCAAATTCATTCAGCAAACTTTGCAGTGCATTAAAAATATCCTGTGATGATCCGCTTACACATTTTACTATACCTAATTTCAATTATCTAAGTGAACTCTTCAAGATTACCACTTGATACTCGTGATTTGCAATTCGCTTACCGTCGAAATGAAGGCAGAAATGTTTCTCTTTTTGCAAAATAGTCTATTTTACGCTTCGCATCTTCGCCACTTCTTATAACAGCTCATCTAACACCTGACTGTGATGGTGTTGGAACCCTGATTCCATCTTCGGCTAGACTGGAGCACACTACAGCAGCTTTATTGCTTGAAAGTATTTTTTTGTCACCAACTTAGCTGCATGTGATGTTGAAAAACGTTTGACACGTTTTCTTTTGTCATTTTCATTTTCACTTTCTTCTGATACAGATGCTGTGTCAGAAAAGATTTCATCACTACTTCTGCTGATGATGCTTCGTCTACATCAGTGGCAAAGACAGCGTTTGGTTCTTATTGTGAAGCCGAATATTGGATCGCTTAGAGGAATGGATGGACGATTGTGGAGCAACTGTGCTTGTTACATATCCAATTTTACCTTGTGATTTAACTTGTATAGTTGTTTTAATCTTCTTGCTTTTATTGATTTCAATCTATTTCCAATTACTGTTATTCTATTTCAACTTGAAATGAATCCTTTTTCCTCTTTCTATTTTTATCATTTTCTTCAATCAATTTAACTACTTTTGACATAAATGTTTGTTTTGCTAAAGTTGGAAAGGTAAATTTTTCCCAGAGAACAGTAATCTCACCAGTTATCATAGCCATTTTTCTTTCTTATCTTCGCTGTTTCCAGAAGTGTATGATAGCGACCAATAATGTCTTTCTTTCGCGGAAGTCGAGTTAAAGAACTAAGTTTCAATTATAGCTATATCTCGTCTTTTTGTTGCATCAATAGCTACATTCTGCATCTACGACTCCACATTTTTCTTAATCGCTTCACTTGATTTATAAAATGCCATTATAATACTATTATTGAACTACAAAACCTGAAAATAGAGAAAATAAACACAAAAAGTCATTTAATAAATAATCATGAGCGATATTATAAGGATTACTTTTTTCCTTACTACAGGATACAGCACCGTACATACAGTTCTCGTGACACACACTGAAACTGAAACGGGTTGGTGCGGGAAGTTTTTTTTTTTAGAGCCAGCTGCAATAATAATGTTTTAGTAATCAAGTTACAAAAGTTCATCATTTGCGACCACAGGAGATACAAAATTTTTCAAATTTTTTTTTAGTTATAACCCTAAAATATATATTATATATATATATATATACTTATATCTTTCATATATATTTTTCGATATAACATATATATATATATATATATATATATATATATATATATATATATATATATATATATATATATATATATATATATATATATATATATATATATATATATATATATATATATATATATATATATATACAGGGTGTTTCAAAAAGAATCATCCGATTTGAAAAGAGTTTATTATGAAAACTATTGAACATAGAAATCTGCAATTAAATTTATGTTACAATACTATGCATAAATATTTTACAGTAGTCAAACTCGTCCCAATCCTTTATATATGCGAGCATGTCTGCATATGTCTGCATCCATTGCTTCCACGGCTGCTGTTATGCGTATCTCAGCAGCTACATTAACCGAACTGAAGATACGCATAACAGCAGCCGTGGATGCAGACCCTCGCAAAGGTTTGGGACGAGTTTGACTACCGTACGGACATATGCCGTGCATCCAATGGTGGATATATTGAGCACCTTTGATTTGGTATGTGAAAAATATTTATGCTTAGTATTGTAACATAAACTTAATTGCAGATTTCAATGTTCAATAGTTTTCATAATAAGCTGCTCAAGCTCAGTGATCTTTGAAAACACCTAATATATACACATATATACTCTTAATATATATATATATACCATAATAACATAACTGCATAACTGCTATATATGCTATATAACTCTTTATATATATATATATGTATATAATAATAACAATAACAACAACAATATATATATATGCTGTAATAACTAATAACATATAACATATATATATGAAGATAAACTACTTTAACGCAGTATTTGAAATTTTTATATAGAAGTAAAATCGAACTTAATTTTTCATTTATTTAGTTACAAAAACAAAAAAAGACACATATTGATTAAAAACAGATTTCTTCACAAAAATAATTTAAAAAATAATTGAAATTTGACAAAGTTGCGAGCTTTCGTCTCCATCAGGAAGACCTCTTCAGGCAAGGGAACAACACATCTGAAAACTGCCAACGTAGAAAGCACCTATTGTTAGTTGGTTATCTTCTTCAGAGAATTTTGGAAGTATCTTGAAGACTTCATATATTCATTTTGTAAATGGTCTAATTTTACCTCACCAGGTTGTTTATTAAAATTTTTCGAATTATAGATACAGAATGATTCCAGGACTCTTCTTGCTTTTGTATTGGTAACATTTCTAATGTTTTCCATATTGTCGGTGATAATAAGGTGATTAAAGGATCTTCTATGATATGTAAGAGCTGAATTAATACTGTCTTTCTAAGTCTGCCAAAGTGTTGTTTTCTTCTTCTTGAGAAAAGTCCAAGTTTCACCTACATATGTTTTCTAGGATGGCCACAGGTATTTGATATACAGCTGACAGAAGCATTTTTCTTTACATTTCAGAGGTCTAAAGTATTTTTAGAGAAATAAGATTGGAAGGGATAAAAGCAATATTTTTGGCAAAATTTTTTAATATTATGTAGTAGAAATGAGGTATGGGTAGAAAAAGAAGAATTTTTGTTTTTGGAGGATTGGAGCCATAATAACTCCTTTTAGCTTTTTGTACGCTTGATCAATAATAACGTGATTGGGGATATAACAAGGTGGTAAAAGTTTTATGTAAATAATTTGTTTCGTTTTCTGTAAATAAAATTTGTAAATAATTTGTTTCGTTTTCTCATCACGCACCAAGTTATTGAATCCTGCTTCTCATAAGTTTTTTACGTCAGTACCTGTCCCTCTCACCTTAGACCTTTTGGAAAGATACATTACTGAAAACAATTACAATTTGTCATTCCCTTTTCAAACTATTAAAAAACTTATCAATCTCTCCCTTCAATATAATTTTTTCGTTTTTAATGGTCGGTTTTATACCCAAGCATCTGGACTTAGCATGGGTTCACCCCTCTCTCCAATTTTAAGCAATTTATATGGAGTTGACCGAGCATTTTCACATTCTTTCTAATCCGTTACTTAATAACGGTTTGTGGCTCAGATACGTGGACGATGTTTTTGTAGCACTTCCACATAATACAAATACACAAGAAGTCTTAAATTTCATCAATTCATTGCATCCTTCCATTCAATTTACGTTAGAAAATCCTTCCAATAATTCCCTACCTTTCTTAGATACACTAGTCAGTTGGCAGCATTCATCACATTTACAATATACCATTTTACAGAAAACCTACTTTTACTCCCTAATTATATTCATTGGTTTCTCATCATAAAAATAAAAATTGTTTCCATATTTTCACTTCACCAGCTTGTTCACTGCTATTTTCTCTTTAAAAATTGAAACAAATCATCGCTATTATATAATCCTTATCCCAATCACATTATTGATCAAGCGTACAAAAAAGCTAAAAGGAGTTGTTAAAAACAATTCTCCAAAAACAAAAATTCTTCTTTTCTACCCATACCTCATTTCCCACTACATAATATTAAAAAAATTTTGCCTAAAATATTGCTCTTATCCCTTCCAATCTCATTTCTCTAAAAAACACTTTTAGACCCCCTAAATGTAAAGAGAAAATGTTTCTGTCAGCTGCGTATATCAAATACCACCTTGTACATCCTGTATGAAAAAATATATGTAGGGTGAAACTATGAAACTTTTCAAAGAAGAAAACAACTACTTGGCAGGCTTAGAAAAAAAGACAGTATTAAATTTCAGCTCTTACATATCATAGAATATCCTTTAATCACCTTATTATCTTGAATAATGGAAAACATTAGAAATGTTACCAATACAAAAGCAAGAAGAGTCCTGGAATCATTCTGTATCTATAATTCAAAAATTTATTAACAATACAGCGAGTTTTTTAAATATTGCAAAATTAATTTATGATGATGTGCAAGACCAAATTCTGAAAAAGATAACCAACTAACAATAGGTGCTTTCTACGTTGGCAGTTTCAGATTTGTTGTTCCTTTGCCTGAAGAGGTCTCCCTGATGGAGACGAAAGCTCGCAACTTTATAAGCACAATTATTTTTTTAGAAAGTATTTTTGTGAAGAAAAAGATTTAAAATATGTGTCTTTTTTGTTTTTTGTGTAACTAAATAAGTGAAAAAAAAAAAAAAAAAAAAAAAAAAAAAAAAAAAAATTAATCCAAGGCTTTACTTTCTATATATATATATATATATATATTATTGACATTAACTCTGCAAAATAAACATTTAAAAATTTACTTTCATTTTTCACTAATTTCCCTAATAACCTAAATAGTTTAAGCCCACTCTTTTTATTGGTATATTTGATGGATGAAGGACTAAATTTTATTTAAAAAAAAAAATAATAATTTAACCTTCCAATGAGGGGATTGGGGGAACATTTTACCTGTTCATTGTAAAATCAAAATATTACCATCACTAGGTGTGTCTAGTATTTCTGTTTCTAAATATATATATATATAATGTGTTTGGTTTACTTTGAAAATTAAGGTAAAAATGGGTCCACAAAGTTAAATGGTGGAGCCCACAAAAAATGTTTGGGCCCCCATAACTCATAAAGCATTTGCTACAGAACATTTTTGCTTGAACCAGTGAATTACAAGAAGTTCATGGTAGCTTAGAAGATTGAAGCTAGTCTTATTTTTTGTTTAAAGATTGTAATTTTCCTCGCGTGAAGAGCGCGAGTTTGAATCTCGATCTGGCTACCTGAATAAACAAAAAATTGCTGTCATTAGTAGATTTTCTGTAATAATTACAGTTTACGGCATGGTGAATTACACTAATCTCAATACCCACACATTGCTACAAGCATAGCCAGCACATACAACAGAACAATCTATTAAAACATACAAAATCACACACTCATTCTCCAAGTATAAAGAGTTCCCCTCATTTGGATGCGAAACCACATCCATGGTCTCTATAATTTTAAAATTTTTAAAAAAAATTTTTATATTTTTTTAAATGGGTTAAGCAGAAGCATTATAATCCACTTGGTTAGGAAATACATGTAACGCAATTTCCCCTGACCAAAAACCCTACTGTGGTAGGTAATAAACCCCCCAAATTCATGGGATAGAGGTTCAGTGGCAACAAAACGATACTAAAGCTTTGCAAAGTAAATGATTTTTTTTTTTTTTTTTTTTTTTGGGGGGTTCATTTCCCTTGGAATAACGCGATTTAAACTTAACTAGGAAATAATGTTACACATATAATCAGATGTATAATAATCGTGAGATATTTACATTTAATTATAGATCTTTTAAAGAATTTTTAGATTTTTAATATGTAAATGCATTTGATATTGACATTTTATTCATCATCATTTATTTCATAAACTTACCTACAGTAATAAATTTTATATAATTGTTTGAGATTTTAACACACAATTTACCCGTTTTTCTGTTCTTTTACATATAAAAAGAAAAAATGAAAAAAATATAGCCTATGATTATTATAGCCTTAATTTTGTATTTCACACTGTTAGGAGTTGAATTTGATGATTTCTCTCATGATTCCGCAGAACTTTGTAGATATATTCCATTCATTATCATTGATCTCACCTGTTCAATTATTGACAAGACCTTTGACTAACAAAAACTATATTACATGTTTTGCTGACCAAGTCGAAATGTTTTACATACAATCACATACCCACTTTTGTCATATTGCTCAAATGCTCTATTTTTATCATATTGCACAAAATGTAGGTAATCGTCAACAAAAACTAAAATCTTTTGCTAGAAGCCTGTTTGGCTTGCTTATTTTGTTTTGAAAATTCATTTCCACTTTCAGGTGACTGATGTTTTTAGAAAGGCAATTGAAAGTGTCCCAGAGGAGAAAGTAAAAGAAGCAGATCCAGTTTTTTCCAATCTTTATGATGGTGTTGTAATGACAGAAACCCACCTAATATCAGTAAGTCTAATAAATGTTATTTATATTAGTTTTCCAAATGCTCACTTTAGGTTCTAACATTTATTTCTCATAAGTCTCGCTGCCAGTTGATTCCCAATATACGGTATATATATATATATATATATATATATATATATATATATATATATATATATATATATATATCTTTTTCTCTTTTTCTTTATATTCTATATATATATATATATATATATATATATATATATATATATATATATATATATATATATATATAACATCAGGCTTGGGTTCAAAGTACTTGTATTTTACTTACTTAAGTACATTTTTTGAGTACTGTACTATCTAAAACCCAGTGTACCCCAATACTTTTTGTACTTGAAAAATTTCAAAGTACTTGGCAAGTACTGGCACTTTGACCTGACAATACTTTTCTTTTTTGATTTTCCTTTCATGTAGGTGTTATTAGTCTTATAAATATATAAATATATATATATATATATATATATATATATATATATATATATATATATATATATATATATATATATATATATATATATATATATATATATATATATATATATATATAGGCATGGATTCAAGTAATTTTGTTAAGTACAAGTACTCTAGAATTTGTTCAAGTACAAGTACAAGTACAAGTACAAGTACAAGTACTTTATGAAAACTTGCATATATATATATATATATATATATATATATATATATATATATATATATATATATATATATATATATATATATATATATATATATATATATATATATATATATATATATATATATATATATATATTTCCACTGTTAGGAGTTGAATTTGGGTACACGCATGCTCGAACAGTGAAATTACCTCCCATTTTAATGGTGCGCCTTTCTCTTTTGCGTTCATATTCTTCACACACTCATCCCTTCAGGCAACATATTACTAACCACCATTTATCCACATATCGTTATACACAGGATTAAAGTACACACCCCACTTCTAGATAACACCTTACAGACATCCCTACTACTCATATCCCTATGTGTGGGGGAGAAAGAATTGCCCACATCGTATGTCCTGCGTGTCAGAAGTCGACTAAAGGGCGGTGGTAGTTGGGTTGGCTACTTACTACACCCTTAATATATATATATATATATATATATATATATATATATATATATATATATATATATATATATATATATATATACTGCTGCTGCTACTATATATATATATACTTCTTCTTCTTCTTATATATATTTCTCTTTCTTTCTTTCTTTACCTACCTCTTCTTTAAGACTGGGAGTAAGGTGCGCTACAGGCATCGGAAAGAAAAGCAGTAGGAGAACGTATGAAAAATGTCGAAAAGAAAGCCCAACCTTACCGCCCCCTCTGTACCATTAATTAGTGAAAACTCGTCACAGACAGAAGAATCCACCCTAGAGCTTCATGGGTGTGACGGGCCCTCACTATGGTAAATCGTCAATGTAAAGGGTTTCTCTACATTGAGTGATACAATATACCATACAAAAACCCTCCATTCTCTCCCTATCATGCCTTATTCTCGCCTCTGCCAAGCTCACATTTCTCTCCTTCAGACATTCGTTCACCGACTCGATCCACTTTCTCTTCGGTCTCCCAGCCGGTCCGGGTTCCCAACACTCACCACTATACATCCAGCAACCAACCGACTATCATTCATCCTTTCCACCTGATTAAACCATCTCAACATACTTTCATTTATTCTCTCATTTGCTATTACACCACACAACTCTCTAATAAGTTCATTCCTAATTTTATTAATTCTTCTCACACCTAGCATGCTCCTAAAATTGTCAAACACAATGAACTTTAGATCTATGCTTCTTATTCCAGACCATGGTCTCACTACCATACTTTGGGTAACAACATGTACCCTCATGTAAGACCTAGCTACTCAGGGCTAATTACACATTTCACCAACAGTTAATTGCACCAACTTAACCTTCCTGCCATTCACAACTTTCTACTACACTCTGCATCATCAGTTCCCTTCTCATCCAACACATACCTAAATATTTAAACTCAGACCTTGCTCCAGCTGCTCACCATCTAACAGCCACACTGAGGACTCTCCTCACTCCACAACCATAACCTTACTCTTATCTACGTTTGCTCTAGCCCCTCCTTTTATACCCTGCCAAATCTCTACCAATCCTCTCAAACTCTCTTCAGATTCCTCAAGAACCAAACCATCCGCATATAATAGGTAGGGCTACCACTCATCTCCATTCTCCATCATTCTAACACCATTCTTGCCATCCCACCAGAGTTAACCACAGCCCCATCACTTTTCTTAAGCAGCAGGAGACATAACACAACCCTGTCTCACTCTTCTATTAATCCTAAACTAATCACCATTGACACCATTTATTCTTACACACGCTTCACTATCGTCATACATATGATTCCATTCAGAACCCTACCACCAACCTCCATATATCACTAATACCTGCCATAAAGCCTCCCTATTCTCTATCTTACGCCTGTTGCAAATCCATAAAAACCTAAATAACAATTTATTCTTCTTCTCCCTCATTTTCTCTGAAATCATTTGTTTTAATGTAAAGATTTGATCCACATCCTCTACCACTCCCTAAACGCACCTTGTTCTTCACCAATCAGTCCCTTCAGTCACTCGACGTTCTTTCGACCAAATGCCAGCATATACCTTCCCTTCAACACTCAATAAACTTATTCCCCTATAATTTCTGGACCCTTTTCACTCCCTTACCCTTATACAGAGGGTACTATTACCCTTTCTCCTCCAATCGGGAACTATACCCTCCATAAACGCTTTATTACACAACTTCCAAATCAATCCCAATCAATCACCATCTCAGATATATATAAAATCATTTCACTGGTAATTTCATCTATACCTGCAGTTTTACCATTTTTCACTCTACCCATTACCTACTCCTTACTAATAACCTCATCCCAAATACCTATTCCTTCTTGGCCCACCATCAAACCCCACACACATTCACTAACACCTCATCATTACCGTTAATATTGTGGCAGATTTTCGAAGTGTTCTTCCACACTCCCCTCACATCCATTTCATCATCATCATTTCATATATATATATATATATATATATATATATATATATATATATGTATATATATATATATATATATATATATATATATATATATATATATATATATATAACATATATATATATATACTATATATATATATATATATATATATATTTATATATATATATATATATATATATATATATATATATATATATATATATATATATATATATATATATATATATATATATATAACCTTATATATATATATATATATATGTAATACATACTAAATATATATATATATATATATATATATCACCACCAGACTGTGGGTAAGGTGCATAACATGCACTGGAAACAGAAAAGTAGTAGAAGAAAGTCGAAAAAGAAAGCCTAGCCTTACCGCCTCTTTATACATTTAGTGAGAACTCGTTTCAGTAAGAAAATCCACCCTAGAGCTTCATGGGACTGCATGACGGACCTCACTATGACATCTCGTCAATGTGGGACATTCACTCATCCCAGGTGAATCACAACCATACCCCTCACAAAAGCCCACCATTCACTCCTGTTATGCATCTTTCTTCTCTTCTCATCTCTGCCAAACTCACATTTCTCTCCTTCAAGCATTCCTTTACTGACTCAATCCACTTTTCTCCTGTCTCCCAGCCGTTTGATTCCCAGCACACTCACTATTATACATCTGCCAACCGACTATCATCCAACCTTTCCACATGACCAAACCATACTCAACATATACTTTCATTTATTCTCTCATTTATCCCTTTCTTTACATCCCACAAAACTCTTTAATACGTTCATTCCTCATTTATCAATTCTTCTCACACTAACACACCCCTAAGATTGTCCATCTGATCACATTGTATTTTAGATCTATACCTCTTATTCCAGACCATAGTATCACTACTAACATACATTAACATAGGTAACCTTATACCACATGTAAGATTCCCTAGCACGCATTCAAGACTTGGTCAGCACGTCCACCAACGGTTTAATTTTCCAACCACCTTCTGCCATTTACGCTTTTTTTCTACTACACTATATATATATATATATATATATATATATATATATATATATATATATATATATATATATATATATATATATATATATATATTATATATATATATATAATAAAAATATATATAACATATATATATATATATATACTTATATATATATATATATATAATATATATATATATATATATATATATATATATATATATATATATATATATATATATATATATATATATATATATATAAACTTAAAGGTGTTTCGTCGTCATGGTCTTCAAAAAATTGTTTTAAAAGAAGGAGAAAAATTCGACCCTTCCATACAGGAAGCAATGTTTGAAGTGCCAGTCTCTGATGGAAACGTGCCTGGCACTGTCGCCCACGTAATTAGACCTGGATGGGTATTACATGGAAGATGTGTTCGATCAGCCCAAGTTGGTGTAGTCAAGGTTTAATTTTATTATAAACTTTATTTTTTCTACTTGTCTTATTTAAATGATTTTAATTTTATATTTGTCACCTTGACATTTATCCAAAATGTTGTGATAAAAAAAAATATTATTTGTAAATAAAGGTATTATAACATTGATTTGGATTCTTTATTATTTCACATAAGATAATTGTAAGATAAATATCCTGGGAGCTTTAAAAATATATTCCCCTCGTAAGAAGGTATTGAATCCTGTTGCTGTGTTATACTCTTGGTGAATAACCTGGAACATAGCATGGTGACAAGAACCAATACTTGGGTTATTTCGTGCGTCCCTCCTCCCCCAGCACTAGTTTGTGCATTTGTCACATACGAAATCTTTTTAATATCCTCTCGTTTTTAATACTGTCTGTATCTTTCAATTCTCCTCCTTCATCAGTTTCCATCTCTCCTTTTTTTTTCACCCATCAGTCCCTTTAAGTACTTTCTTTATACGTACTTTCCCTCTCGAAAAATTATATCCTCCCTTTTTATCCCGTCACAGCCTCTTGTGCCCTCCAGTGCCTATTCCCACACGGATCTTCAGTCCACCTCACACTTCTTCCCCTCTAAAAAATAAAATGCTAAGTGCTGGTGTTTTTTTTCGCCTATGACTAGGCCGCCAATTGTAGGGGACCCAAACCGACTTAACCGCCGGAGGAGGCTGTCCTGCACTTTGGTGTATAATCTCGGGCTCTGACGTGGTTATGTAGGTTCCGTGCGGTACACGAGGGGGATAAAAACTGACGTAGAGTTCCGGGAGGCTCTTCTGAAGCCACATCCACAGCTTAACCTACGGAGTGGGGTCCTGATTTGTGACCTGTTGTGGGGAGAAGGATTACCCTTCCTTATGAAATTTACGCTTTTCTAGTCCATGAAGTTATTTACTTTTGTTTCATTTGTTTAATTGTTATTTGCTCATCCATGGAGACGAAGTCTGTGGTTTAACTTTTATGAAAATGGCTTGTAAAGATAATACATTGTTAAATCAAGGCGTGCACAATTACCAGCTGTCGGGCACCCCACCTCGGTCCCTCCTACTCCTAGACCAGCAGGTGTTTCCGATTTTATTCCTTCTACTACACCTGAAAGTCCTCTGCGCAACCTCAGCGATTTATCGCCTGATACGCCCTCGACACCCCAGGTGCCCAAACTGTTGGGGCAATCCCGAAAAGGTGCCCCCGTCCTAGTCGTTCTCATTTATTTACTTCATATGCTGCTCTCCCTCTGGGAATGCCAGCTGATACATCATTCCCGATATATTACTTATTTCGATCCACTACCTCCAAAGCTCTTACTGAACAAAGAACCATTATTCTTAGCGATGCACTTGAAAAAGCTTTAGGAGTTGAAGGCCTTTAATCAAGTTAATGACCAATAGGTTCCTTCTCATTCAAGCTACTACCCGGAATCAAAGTTCCATCTTGTCATCCTTAACGTCTCTCGAAAACGTCCTTCTTACTTCCTCTCCTGTCATGTAATAAACTCATCCAAAGGCACTATTTATCTTCAGAACAGAAAAACGAAGATATTTCTGTCATTTAAAGAAATCTATAGCAGAAAAGATTTCCCGTTACAAACGTTTATAGATTTCCCCCTCGTCGGGACTCGCCTGATACCCCAAATCCTCGTTTATTGTTGACCTTTAGTACCCTTTATCCACCTTCAAAGGTGAAAATATGGTTTACAAGCTACAGTTTTCGTACTTTTATTCCCCGACCCAGACGTTGCTTTAAATGCCAATGGTTTGGTCATTTCCGAAAATACCGTTGCGGACCGCATGACATGCCCAGTCTGCGAAGAAATTCATATTCCCTGTGAAAACACATCACACTGCAGAAACTGTGGAGGACCTCACAGTGACTTTAAAATGCCCGTCTTACCTGTTTAAACAGGAGGTTTTTATGTTATGTACCATACAAAAATTAAACGAGAGATGCCATACACCAGCTCAAAGACAAAGGCAATCTTATGTTGCAATTGCAGCAGCCCTCCTGCTTCTGGCCTTTAATCCACCCACACAACTCTAGTCCAGTAGAACTCTTCCCTTAAATTTTAGTGAAACCATCAGTTATTGCAACCTGTGCGACTGCATTGCCTATATTACCGACTTTTCAAATAATCCAAAAGCAGCCGTTAATCCAATCTCCCGTTCAAAATGCCATTAACAACCCTACTCCTAGTACTAGTTTTCAACCAACCAACAATGAAACGAGTTGGTTTATCCAATACAAAGCTTGGAGAGCATTTCCTGCCAAGAGACACTGTCCAATACCTTCCCGATGAGTTCGCTAAACTCACATAAG
This sequence comes from Trachelipus rathkii, assembly GCA_015478945.1. Lineage (NCBI taxonomy): Eukaryota > Metazoa > Arthropoda > Malacostraca > Isopoda > Trachelipodidae > Trachelipus > Trachelipus rathkii. The sequence continues at coordinate 39,901 of JABUQX010102808.1, forward strand.
AGGCCTGCATCTATGTCTACAAATCTGTCTCCCACCGTTACTCAATTTCCGGATAAAAATGTTCCTAAACAAAATTAATCACCAAGCTAAAGATTATTCGCTAAAATACAAAACATCCGAATTTCTAAAGCAAAACACACTGACCCCAGGTGTAAAAACTTCACTCGGAAGAGACCTCGTCATAAGTCTATTCCTGAGACAAAAGCATTGACTTCTATAGATTGTACCCAAACAATTGCAACTATTGAACAACCCACCAACCAACTCTGATATCTTGCAGGATTATTCCAGCTCTTCTGAATCCTCCTATAACAATTTCGAATTTCCTACCTCAACACTTCCTGAAGGATTCTAAGCCTTAGCTAATGAAATGGATTATAGTTCCCAAATAGAGCCTGATGTGAAGACCCCCTCTCTCTCTCTCTCTCTCTCTCTCTCTCTCTCTCTCTCTCTCTCTCTCTCTCTCTCTCTCTCTCTCTCTCTCTCTCTCTCTCTCTCTCTCTCTCTCTCTCTCTCTCTCTCTCTCTCTCTCTCTCTCTCTCTCTCTCTCTCTCTCTCTCTCTCTCTCTCTCTCTCTCTCTCTCTCTCTCTCT
>JABUQX010102809.1:0-17556 GCA_015478945.1 Trachelipus rathkii
AATTGTATTATTATATATTAATCTATTATTAATTATTTTATTTTATTTCTTACCACCAAATTATATTATTATCTATTTAATTTTATATAAAATCGACATTATCATCAGGAACACACGGATATATAAATATATATCATTATCTCCTATATATATATATATATCATAATATAATATATATATATACTATTATAACTAATACATATTATATATCATAATATTAATATATAATATCTTTGTAATACAATAAAACATATATTAAATTATAAAATATCTATATTAATTGTAACAGTGATGTAGAATGATTTTTAGTTCTTTAAAAATTTTATCTTTTAAGAATCTGTTAAAAGTAAAAAAAAAATAACTTTCTACTGATTAACATTACATTTTTGCTTGTGAACTATACATTTTCACGATCTTTAGACTGTGTGAAGTCGAGATACCACCTCCCCCCCTCAAAATACAAGTGGGATTATATACATTACGTAGTAAGTGATGGGATGGCTCTGGAAATCTCTGCTCCGGGGCTGCGGGGCTGCAAAACGCTCCATAGGCTTCCCCAAACTCCGAAACTAAATCCAATAAGTTTAAGCATATACAACAAGGAGTTGAAGACGCACTCTGTGAGTAATAATAAATATAATTAATAGATATAAGGTTTTATCAATCACCTTCTAGTAAGTTGAATTTAATTAAAACATGGAATGTTTACTATTATTTGGTGTTCAGTTCTCTAAAAAATCGTGTTTAATTACCAAGTGATAATTAAAGAGAGAAAATAACTATTCTAACCCCTGGGATTAACCATTACATTTTGTTTGTTGGAACAATTCGAACTATACATTTATTCAATTTATGAACTGGGTGCGAAGTCGAGAATAAGCCCTCCCCCCCTCAAAATAATGTGAGGGATTAATAATTACATACTATATGGAGTGCATCGAGGTGCATGAGGCTCTAAGTGGAAATTTCTAGCGTTGACTCGGGAGGAGCTGCGTGCAAAGGGTGGTCCGGGGGAGAATTTCACCCCAGAAGGCCGGGGGCGCTTCAGAAAATATAAAATCACAACCCCGCGGCTCCCCCCAATAGGGCCCTTCCCCAAAACTCCGGGAAAAGCTAAAAAATCCAATACAGTTTAGCATATACAACAAGGAGTTGAAACCACTCTGTTGAGTAATAATAAATTAGAAAAGGTTTTCAACCTTCGCGGGTTTCTGGTTTCGACAAATTCTACTCCTCTACCCTACTATTAGATTAATTTCCAGGCCGATCAAATAGTGACACCTTAACGGTGGAATGGCTTTGAATTCAATTCGAGCAGATGGTTTCTCAGCTATCGGTATATATAGGGGGTAAGTACTAATTTTATTCATATTATCCACCTACCATTATGAATACTTATCCAAAAGATTATACGTTCCCTTAATATCGAGTTTTAAGATTTGCAATATTTCCTTTTTCATCATTACATATATATTATAAATATATATAATATATTATAATATATATATATATATATCGATTATAATATATTATCATATAATATATCACATTATATAAATATTAATAGTAATTAATATAATACTAATCAAAGAAATTATTTTTTTTAATATTATAATTATAATTAAATATATATATTAATATTATATTAATAATTATACTATATTAATAATAATTATTATATATATATATATTATTATAATTAATAATAATATATGATATATATAATATATATATTATAATATATATAATATATTTATATATAAATATAATAATAAATAATTATATCTATATATGACTAACAATTTACTTTCTAGATATCATATTTATAAAAAATACACAAAACAGATAAATAATTAATAAATAATAAAAGTATAATTAATAAATATAAATATAAAATTAATAATAATAAATAAATAATAATAAAACTAATAAATAATAATTAAAATTAAAAATATAAACAAATTAAAATACATAGTATATTATAAAAAACGAAAATAAATTAATAATAAATATTAATCAATAATAATAAATAAAAATAAAATATAAGTAAAATTAAATAATATAAATTTAAAGTATAATAAATAATAATGCAAAATTAAATATAATAAATAATCATAATTATATTATATAATTAGAATAACATAATTTAATATAATTAATTACATAATTAAATAGATAATAATTATATAATTAATTGAAATAATAATAATAAAAATTCACCAAGTTTGATATAAAATTAAATCGGATATATTAATTGAAAGAATACATAATCCACGTTTTAAATCCGCACATAAATCACTCGGCTCATTAATAAAAAGCGAACAGAAAAAAATAATATGACTTTAGCGTGTCCGGCGCACTGGCACGCAAAGCCGAACTTTAAAAATAATATGACTTTAGCTTCCCCGCACTGCAGCAAAGCCAACTTTTCTACTTCCAAATATAACATAGTAAGCAAATCTTAAAATATATCACCACAGCTGTAAATATTGGAAAAAGCGTTATCCTTGTAACTGATGTGACGGCGCGTACCACCTGCCCTTATCTTACCACTTACGACGTCTTCGTAGCAGCATAGGTAGCTGTATCTTGAGCCACAGTAGTTGAGATAGTAATTGACATTTTGGAGTAACATCCCAGGTGTATTGTTATAGTGCGAGTGTGACTCTATTCCCTATTCCATCCTACCATTTAATCATCGTTTGAATTGTGTTGCAAGGAAATAAACTCGCTAACCCATCTAACCTGATATTAATCATTATATCTGAGATCTTATATTTCACTCCTTTTAATAGCTACATGTCAGTCTTGCTCCATTATTTGTCTTAAATGTTTAAGCGATAGGAAGGTTAGAACTTTTGAAGTGAATGCTTAATACACCACCTTATCCTGATAGGGCTTTGACCGAGCGCCTATTAGGAGTGCATGTGTGCTGTGAAGAAAAGCTAGAGTAAAAATATAAAAAATCTTAGAATGAGCAGTATTTATTTGTACAATGATACTGATATCAACAAAATATTTATCAACATGAATTCTCACACCACAGAAATTGACCTTCACATGTCAAAACCAATCAGAAATATCCCATAAATCGAATAACACTTCTTATTCAACATTACCCTCAGATTGGCCATATGTCGCAATCCACATATATATAATATATACCTTGTGGCTGGTACCACAATTGATAATCAAATGTTGAAAGACTGTGGAATTACTATAGAAAGTCTATTAAGGAAGCCAACCCTTTTTTTCCTCAAATCAAACACCTGTCTATTAATTAATCAAGCAGATATATGCTCCTAATAATATATAATGATAACATATTTGAGTAAGGCACCTTCAGCCTCCACCTCCACCTTCAGCTCTCCATGCCTCTTTGAAAGACTTAATTATATATCAATCTGATCAAAGAAATAAATAGTATACTTATTTTCACGGAGCAACAAAGAGAGCTTAATATTCCTGATACCTGAGTCGACTAGATCACATACTTTCAATAACGAGAAGTATTAGCTTTTGGCATAATATTCTGTAACCTCTATCTCACAACCTCTCACATGCTTTTATACCAAACAAACAACAATCAGAACACACATTTTCTAGCAAAACACCGAATAATTACGAGAGCTGAGCAAACTATTATTCAACTTGGGATATTCTCTTTCATTTCTGCGTATCAGTCTACACAGCGGAGGAATATCAAATTTGCTCACTTTCAATACATGTAATCAAAATCTCTCATCTCACGTCGCGATCATAATTGCGCTCAACAATTGTATTACACACTTTACATAATTAGTCTAAATTACTCATACTTATCACATTACGATTCAATCAGGAAAATTTTCTAAGGAGCACGTAGGAAGTATAAGGGCGAGTCTATTACTGGCGATCTCACACGACACCCTCTCCGACGGCTAACTAATGCACATTAGAACATTAATACCTTGGCAATATACGTTTACGAAAATAATTTGTAAGACAAGGTACAGCCACCTACTAATCTTTATTTTATATCCTTTTTACAAATCTTTATTCGTACTATCTACCGAACCTTCATCGTGCTAACAACATAAATAACAGAAAATGTGGTGAGACAATTTATTACTAATATTTCTCTACACTACGTATGGTAGTTAATATGATTTAGTGTGAATATTTAAGGGATGATCTGTAAGATGTTGTCTATAAGTAGTGTTTATGTTAGATATTTAATGCTAATGACTAATGTTATATACTGAGTAAATGTAAAGCTTTCTTTATAGTGTATTATAGTTTGATCACTATGGAATACAGTCAATTATTCTAGTTAAGCTTAGTGCGAGAAAAAATGAAGAGTAGTGACACTGAGGAAAATATGCTTCTAGTAGAAAGTACTTAACATTCAATCCATACACGCGAGTAAATGGGTATATTAATTATATATTATAAATATTATATATATATATTAAATATCTAATATATCTGACTTGAATATATTTACAGTAGTAAAAATAAAAATATACAAATATATAATATATAAATATTTACACAACTTTTATTGCTACAGACTATACCTTAAGTCCATAAATCCCTTGCTATTATACAATACGCCGTACATACATACACACTACATATTCACACAGTTAATATTAGTATATACACTCATTAATATGGTTTATAAGAGAGAGAGAGAGATATTTATATTATAATATACGTCTAATTACCTAGCTCACTATGTGTAAGATATTACTATATATTAGTATTATATAAATATATAATAATATATATAAGTATATAATAACAAGGTAATTAATATAATATATATAGCATAAATATTAGTATCTTTGATAAGTTGGACACTTTGACAATATGGAATATGTGAGATAATATAATATATTATGAGCAGTAAAATTTTCGAGAGGGGGTATTTTTCAACATTATCAATATATTAATATGACCTAATACTAATATTATATTATTATAATATATATAAATTATTAACACAAATATATATAATAAACGACCTCATAATATATTTATATCTTACATATATTCGAGTTATTTGTACTTAGCTTTTTATATATATGTTAAGGAATATAATATATTACTATATTTGAATGTTTTAATTATACTAGTTAAATAATTATAGACACCTATCATACTTGTATTTCACTACTTTTATAATATATTTAATATTATATTAATCATATATATTATAAATATTAAATAAATATATTTAAATATATAATTATAGTTACATATATAATAATAATAATATATTAATTTAATTATAATTAATTAAATAATATATTATAAATAAAATATAAATAATATACTATTAAAATAATATAATTATATATATAGATAATATTATTAATGTTTTATAACTTTAAAATTATATAAATCCTATTTGGGCAGAATTATATTACATTCTTATTGATATTATTAATTTATATTAATAATTAATTATTTAATTTTATTTATAATTTAATCATTAATTATTATATATATTTTTAATATTATATTTAATTATTAATTGATATGTTTTAAATATATTAATATTAAAATAAAATTATCTTATTATATTTAGTTCATAATCACGGTTATTGGTCAGAATTCGTAATCACGAATGACTGGAATGAACGGAGACGATTTGATATATATTAATAATTAACTAGAAATTTTATATTTATGCCACCTAGATAGAGTAGATTGAGACTGATTATTAGATAGTTATAATCGGTCCCATCAACTAAAATATTATATAATATATATATTAAATATATAATATATATATATATATATATATATAAAATATAATATATTAATATATAAATAAGAATATATTAAATTAATATATATTATATTAATATCTATATTAATTTATATTAAATATAATTATATATATACTATTTAAATATATATAATATAATAATATAATATATAATAATGATATAATTAATAATATATATATAATATATTATAATAATTAATTTTAATAATATAAATATTATATAAATAGTATTATTTTAAACTATAAAGTATATTAAATAATATAATATATTATAATACTATATATTAAATAATATATATCTAAAGAAGGCTAATAGTAAAAAGAGGTAGGCCGGGTTAAGTATAATATACATATATCCTCTCATATACAAATTATTATATATAATAATAATGACATTTCTAATAAATCTTATATGAAAATAAAAAATTAATTGTAAAAGTATATATACTAAATTAATTAATAATATTTATTTATATTAATAATATATATATAATATAATGAATTAAAAAGGAATGTATACTTATTCTTTTTGTAATAACTATAAAAGAAAAGTAGTAGAAGAATGTATATTAATTAATATCATAAATAATAATAATTAATTATATATGAATTATCAATTATATAAGAAATTATCTCTATAATATATAGCTCCTCAACTTATTGATTATCTTAAAAATAGAGTTATAACAATTCATAATATGTACTCACTATCAGTGACGACTGAATACTAGCAATATATTTTATATCAATTATAAAGAACGGGGATTAAAACACTGCTTTAACTTATATATAATCTCTGATTAAAATCCACTTATACAATAATATGAGATAATCATTATATGAATGTCACTTGTAAGAGACTATCCACTCGTAGAGAACATGTATCTGGCCTATTATTGTCTGTAACGAATACAGCGAGAACTGAAAAAGTGCACAAAATAACACACGATTTTTATAAATTTGACGAATCGCTTGATGGCATGGATTTTAGATTTTCATATTATCTTTTTTGTTTCATCTGTATTAAGTATGTCTAGTATCTATTTTCTTTGAGTTGAGAGTTCGAAAGTGTGATCTCATTTCAGAACGGAGTGGAACCAACTTTATTTAAGTGATATATTTTAGAAGGCGAGTACGATAAATAGTCCCATACCATCACGAGATTCCCGCATGTAAGAATTGAACCGCATAATGGAGTAAGTGTAGATTTTAAGATCACCAAAAGGGAAAACACCCGCACTCTTAATACAACCTCTAATTAATATATTATATACATCTTTAGAGGTTAACTACTCATCAGGCGTTATTTAAATAAAGATATATAAAAATATATTCAAGAATAGAGCTTATTGCGCCACAGAAATTTAGAGAGATCGTATCATGGCTCACACTACGTACAATGACATACAGTATTAAAAATATTAAGTCCTATGGTAAATACTATACACCGAGAAACTTCGTTCATCCATCTCAAACTCTTAAAAGTAAAATTCCACCTGGTATAACTATTTTTATAACATTACATTTTAATTATTATAATAGTGTTAATCCCTCATTTGAATTATAAGCGTTAAATTATCTATATATTGTTATTTATTTTTTTATATATTAAATATTCATAGGGTAAAAAGTTCATATGTAGATGTAATAATGAAAGTATTAGAAATATTATTTATTTTATAAGATGCATTTCTTATAATCTTCGCTGCATTTATTATATATACATGCGCGGATGGTCTCTAGACGGAGTGAGGTAAGGAAGATGGGTACATGTGAAAAACATTAATGAGATGATATGAATATATATAATAATTAAGTTAATATTAGGAATTAGTGTCACGTAGGGAAGGATATATAATATATATATAATATATAGTATTATATTTATAATATTTTTAAAAATAGTTATTGAAATATATATTTTAAAATAAGAAATAATAATATTAATATATAAATAAAATATAATACAAAATTACCATTTGAAATATACCTACAAGGTTGGAGTTTTCTTCTAGAGTTACGGTATATATATAATATATAAAGTGAGTATATGAGGGAGTAAGTAAGAGTAGAAGAGGAAGATATATGATATGAATATATAGAGTAAAGGAAGACGGAGCTCACCACAGAAGAAATATAATAGTAGATAGAATAGATAGTAAGATAGATAAGGTAAGTATACAATGAGATTGAAATCAAGTACATAGTTAAGATAGAGAGAGGAGATAAGTATAAGAGAGAGAGATAATATATATAAATAGAATAAATAATCAGATAATTAATTAATATATATATAGTATATATATTATATAATATATATATATATTATATATTAATTATACTAATATATAATATAATATAAAGTAAGATAATAGTATATAAAGAGAGGTACACATGATTTAATTTTAGAGAAACTTGGCAAGAAATTCAAAAATAGCTAATGTGGAGTTCCATCCACTACATTGATGGCCAGTGGTAGTATATTGATAATATTTACACCTATACAAATTTATTAATTTTTATGCTAAGGAGTAAGTTTCATTGTAAGTGCATGCAAAATATTATTAATATGATTACGATAATAGATATGTGAACCTATTAGAGCCTCATATTATATATATTATACATTCTGAAATTTATGAGTGTTTTACAGATTTCAAAAAATTCTTACTATTGCTGCTTTGCCAACAAAATTTATATATATATATTAAATTTTATATTATAATATATATTTTAGATAATATATATTTTATTATATAATAATTACCCTTGAATTAATATAATGTGAGAGAGAGATATATTATTAGGTAAAAGTATTCCAATCAAGACCATACTCCTACTCCATGTTCTAGTTAATTGCTTTAAATATGATTATACGTGAGCGAGTAAATAATACTTGGAAAAGTAGTAAAATACAGGAGAGCTGTTATAATATAAACTACGTTCTATTGAAAGCGTTCTTTTTGGGACGTGGAGAGATGGCATCAATATATATTAAATATCAGTGAGTTATAATGAGAGTAAGTATAATACTCATGGTATTAATATATTACAAAATACCTCCATATACTATTTTACACCACAGTAGGAAATATCTACCTAATTATTATATATCATGACATCGGAGAGGTTCACAATTATGTTAGAATATTCACCACTGATGAAGTTATAAAAAATACCTGTATGACTCATAATATCTAATATATGTAATTAATATAATTTAATATATATTAATTAATTTAATACTATATATATATAATATATCTATATATTCAAAGTTATACTATAAATATACGGCCTATTATACTATAAATATATATATACTAATAGTTTCTTACTATATAATATATATAATATTATATACCGATAAATGTATTGAATACATATGAAAATCATAACACATCTTCAAGTCGAGAGAGTGTTTTGCACCCCATCAAAATATAATACAAAATTAATACTGCTTCGTCAACACAGCACAATTGAGTTCAATAATGCAACACATTATATACATCAATAACTAAGTATCTTCACAAGATAAAATTATAAATTTTCGAATTCACTTATAAATATTCAGCTCACTTTTAGTCTATATAGTGTGAGTGTAGTAGTAATAATATAAAACATAATATCACAGATTAAACTTTATATTAATCATTTGTATTAAATCTAATTATATATTATGAAATTATGAATAAAAGACATATGTAGATTATGATATACAATAGTGATATAATACCATTATATACACTCTCTTCTCTATCCGTCTACTCACTATTATAATACAGTAATTACAATTAAAATTTATATATACTAATATTAACTTGATTATATATATATATATGTTCACTTAATATATCTTATATAATATATGTTAAATATGTTGCGTCTAGTAAAACCAGTATAACATTAAAAGTAGATATGATCTTTATATATATATATTAATATATATTATATATATTATATATATATATAATATATAATGATATACTGTAGAGATAAGTAGTAATATAATTATATGCTTAGGATTTATATATTAATAATATAAAATATATAATCAAAGCAATTTATAATTTATGTTTAGGCTATGTTAATAAATATATATACTTCCCACAAAAATAAATTACTTAATAATATATATCTCTATATCATAATTAATAATATATCTCTCATATATCTAATTTTAATATATATATATCTCTAGTATAATCTAATATCTATAATATAATATTAATTTACTTTACTAATATATATATATATACTTATATTATATATATTATACTATACTATAATATTATATATATTAATACAACTTCCATTAAATATATATATATTTATATATGAGAAGAACTACCTATATTATAGACTCCTACCACATATAGACACGATGTTCTTTTATAACTAGTTAATATATCATATAATTTATAATTATAATATATATATAATATATATACTATTAAATACTATATATATTATCACATAGACTATTCAGGCCTTATTTATTTATAATAATTATTCTAATTAAAAAAATATATTATTAACAACAGTCTTCATATAGATATAGTCTTTCATTTATTTATATCTATGTACATTTTACATATATATATCAACTAAAAAGAATTTTCATTAAATACTAAAACAACAACGAATACACCTTATATTACCTTCGACATTTCTCACTATCTCCTCAAACTCAAGCTTGAGATTTTCTTACACCCTTATGAATACTCAATATTCTTTTATTATTTAACAACCCTTTACTACAACTAAAATTCTGTACTATACTATATCTATATAACATTAGTGAGATCTCTACCTTCAACCCAATCTCTTTAAGTAACATATGTTAATAGGAACTATTAGAACACTTATATACAATAACTTAACACCTTTTTCACTCGTCCAAACCTGAAATGCATTATACGCCATGTGGATAATTTTATTCTATCACTTACTCTAACATCCAAACTACACTCCTCATTTCATTGCTACATCAACTTTTACACATTAATAATATAATTTATTTAAACAATCATGTGCATGATAACTATAACAATTCACATACTCAACCCTTCCTTTCCTTGATTAACTCTACTCTCTTGAACAACAGCCTCTATCACTACTTTTTAGCAGATTATATCAGATCACAACAACTATCATCTCACTACCCCTACTTACATTCATTATGGTCACTTATACTCACTCACATAATTACTCACACTATTAAAATCATGTAGTTATACTAATCTTTCTCATACTCTCTATTATCTTTATTAGATCCTCTACCCCATACTTTTCATCTACTATCTCCATTTAATAATGAAATAATAATCTAAATATTATTGAGATCAATTCTCATTATCTTCAGAGAAATAATCATATGACTAACTTACTAACCATTAATCTAAAATATTAGAGGTGATTCACTTATTAAAAATCAAATACATAATAATATTCATAAACAACACTGACCACCGTGCACGACAAAACAATTATTAAAATCCATCTATTTTTAAACATCTGAATTAGATTATTACACTTATCTAAGCTATACCAATACATTATCATCCCTATACTATACAGAGTAACACTCAGTATACAAACTCTCACTAAAACTGTATATACTATCTACATTAAGACTAAACACTTCCCTGCTAACACCCTATAATATGTCAGTGCATAGAATAATATCTTCTACGATTACAATAATAAAATAATCTATTTATCAGACCATCCACTTCAACTACATAATAAACTCAGACATCTCCAATGCATTATATTAACAAAATACTACCTTAAGAGAGCCTATTTTTTATACTCCTATGCCCTCACATTACTAGTGAAACTAAATTTATCTTTATATAAAGACTCGTGTCAATCTAATAACATCGATAATCTACATCAATATCACGTACTTATATATTATCTTCTAAAATTTCTGTCTACTCACTCTACACGACTCTATTCACCATAGATCTTCACGTACTCTCACATAGCACACACTAAACATCTCAATCATATAATAAAGATACAGTATTACGTCCACCTATATCTACATCTATAAAAGAGAGTCATAGTAACCAAAAGGCATATAACTGAGATATACACCACATATAATAACTACAACTATAGACTAAAATGAGAATAAAAAACCTAATAATATAAGATACAATAGTATCACTATATATAATACGTATTAAGAGACTCTTATCATAAATAACTTATATTCATACAATATCAACGTATTTAATAATTTTATAAATTTATTAATAATACTATATTATTGCATACATAAAAAAAATAGAAAAGATATTATTCAATTATTAATTAACGTATATCTAGATAATATTAACGAACCATACTCCTAAGATAATCTTAGCTATATTCACTATATTCTAACTACTTAATAACGTGAGGGGCAAACATAATTCTTTTGATAACTACTAGTAATATACTACTCAAAAACTAGTATCTAAAATTAATGTAATAAGAGAAAATAAATCATTAGTTTAATCCTAGATCCGACACAAATTGAAGAATAGAGAATTTAGGTTAGTCAAACTATAAATTTTCAATCATGATATAATAAACAACGCACTAATACAGTAATCAATATCTAAAGCTTACACGAACAGAGATTAATAACACCGAATGAAAAAATGTTAAACTCTCTCCAACATAAATATCGTTCTACACCTTATATAAATTTTAGCAGCATTCCAGAAGAACATCATGCTGACATCACGATGTACGAGCAACTAATATAATGAAACGCCAGAGAGCGCGACGGGACATGTAGAACACTCCGAGTGAAGAGCTACTTATAAACTTTTTTAATAATCACTAAACTATAATAATATATAAGTACGAGTGAGGCTATTCTTATATTATTAATTATATTATATATAATTAATATATATATACTTACCTGAGGATTATAAATATATATAATCTCGAGAGAACACATGTAATATTTAAGATATAAAAATTATTATTAGATAATAATAAATATTAATATAAGTATAATATATTTACTCACGATAAAAATATTATATCCTTAAGGTATAAATAAATTTTAAGGAATACATATTCTATCCTAATACTAAAAACTTACTATAATACCATATATATATTAAATACATATAATATATATTAATATACTATATATTATATATATAATACGAATTTTCATATAATATCACAATATATCTTTACTCACTAGTGTTATTATTTATACTAATTAATATTATTTAGTTAATATTCAGAAGTTATATTATATTATTTTTACTGGAGAGAAGGGTTATAGCACCATAATACGGCTTATATCGTTCACTTAAATAGACTGTTGCCCGCCTGGAAACATCATCTTTTATCTCAAAACCGCATCATTTCTGAATCTAAACTGTAATATACTAATAATTATAATGTGTAATAATAAATAAATGCTAAATCTTTTTTAAACTTAACGATTTCGATTTCTGAAGAACCTGAAAAGAATTTTCCTCTAAAATAATTTTAAGTTATTTAGGAAAGGTTAGTAAATACCCACCTGTGAATATCGGATTATTAATTAACACTTATTTCCTCGTATTTTAGTTGGATATAAACGAACTAAAGAAAAAGAGAAACTTTATAGTTTTTCTAAATATATGTGTACCTTCCTCCGCGACCTTTTCGACATTTATTTATCATTTTTTTTTAATATTTCACATTATTTATTAATATTAGTATCTTTGTGTATACTTATTTCGTTATTGTGTGTCAAACTATTCAGGCTCTTTGAGATAAAGACTGAGAACGTGCTTAACGGCAATATAGATAACGTCCTGTTTATAAAAATATCGGGCATACTAAATGGAAAATTATTAATTTTGAGATATAGTCATAAAAGAAAATATTCACAAAATACATAGCCTTTAAATAAAAAATAATTAAAATAAATATTAAAAAATAACATCTTATTTCCTTTTATTAGTATATTTTATTACATAAATGTACTATAAATTGCATTTCAACATATGGATCCATAAAGAATATAACACAACAGGCATATGCATATAATTATATTATTATTATATTTATAAGAGTTATAATATACTATATTAATATAATATCTATATATAATATATATATATAGTTTTATAAGATTTAACTAAAAGTTATATCATAATATATATATAAATCTCTTAAGTATAATTATATATAAATATAATATATTAATATATTAGTATTATTATATTGATTAATAATAGTATAATATTTATTAACTTCTATATACTCAGTATATTAATATTTGAAAAATTATTATCGAGAGTAAAAGAATAAAATTTAATTTTATAGGAGATAAACTATTTTGAAATAAATGGAAATAAAATATAAATGAATGTAAGTAAACGGGTATATTATAAAAATCTGAGATCCAGATTTTTAGTTAAAGTGCGATATCACACCTTTGGATCATAGAGAGGACACGGGGACTCATGTCCTATATGTTAAATCAATCACAATGGGATGGGACTTAAGTATATATAATGTGCTCCTAAAATAAAAATTTAGTAATTTGGAAAGGGGTTGGTAAAACTGTGAATTGGATTTTAACATTTCTGTAACTAATATATAGAAAAATCATAAAAAAATAGAAAAATTACCTTCATACTTATAATTTTTTTCAACTTATCCTATCAACATCAAATTTTTGACTCTTCATATTACTAATATTAACGAAAAATACTTAAAATAGATATTGTTATTTCCATCAAGTCTTTGTTAGAGTAATTCCCCTATAGAAGAAGAAGTTAATGAAAATAGAGAAAGAACTTAAGCAACAAATGTAGAATTTATGATAACCACATTGGGTCATTGTGCTACCCAAAATATGGAAAACTTATCTATTTTAATAGTGTATTATAAACATACATACAATAAAATAAAAACCTTTTAAAAAATATGATTACCTAAAGAAAAAAAAAACTGCTATTTCCTTTATTTTAGGCTTCACCAAACTCTCACTAGTCTTAGTTTTATTATATATATATAGTATGGTATGGGAGTATATTTCGCCATATTGTATGATAGTAGAGGATAAATTATTTTTTTTTATTGTTACCTCATTTGTTAATTAGTTATAATAATTTATTTTTATTAAAGATATATTTAATTTTTTATTTATTTTTATTTTATGCTTAAAATGAAAACTCAAAAAAATAAAATACATATAGAATTTAGCTATACAAATATTATTTTAGTTTAATATTTACATATACAGTATTTAAAGGAGAGTGAGAATCGAAGAATAATATATATATATTTCTGTACTATACACATACCTCTGAGAATTCAGCAATAATCACGACGCTCTGATGTGACGATCAGAGAACATTAGTTGATCGAGCGAGAGAGAAGAGAGAGATATTATAAGGACTATACGAATGTTTTCGTTATTTCCTGAAATTAAATATTTTCAAGCTGGTCAAGAAATATGGGTCAAAATTTTTCTTTCTCGCTTATTCTACTTCACACAAAAGAAGAAAATATATGTTAAGAAGACATTTGAAAGTACTAACAGTAAACAGAAGGTAAAACAAAAACAAAATAAATTTAACAAACTGGTGTCGATAATATATAATTTATATATATATATAATATAGTATATATAATAATATATATAATATATATATATATATAAATTTTCTTGTTTATATCTTTAAATATTTTTTTCAAGCCCTAAGTGAAATATATTATCAACATCATTTTCATTACTTCGAAAGAAATTATATCTTAGAATATCTACATTAGAAATCAAACTAAAAAATTAAATAAAATCGAATTTTTAAAAAATTTATTGCTCTATAATTTGAAAAAAATTAAAATAAGTAAAATTCTTTTTATATGACTAATACAAAATTCTGTTAATGTTGTATACTTACACCTAGAGTAACCCAAATATACGCAATCCTTCCAAATAGCTAGATTTTGATAAAAATCTTATTTCTGGAGGCGAGGCACAGTTTACTTAAGGTCAGTTTTTTTCTCTTTTTTAAATTGTTTTTTATTGTGTGCGAGATGTCTAATCTAAAATAAAGTATGCAGGCAAAATTTTGCAGTGAACTGTTTTAAAATTATGACTTAGACAGAATATTTTAAAAAATTATAAACTATATTGTAGAAATTAAAACTGAGGTGTTTCATGTCATCTGAAGCCATAAAAGGATTAAATATATCTAATTCATACTCAGAGCTGCTATATTAAAAAAATAAATAAAATTATATGTATTTAGTGATGCTTCTCTATTGAGGTAATAGTACAAATGTCGTTTTAATAAAATGTTTAAAAACTATACGTTATGAACACAAAAAATTTCACCACGGTCTAGAGTAACGACTGCGATAGATATAATTGTCTGGGGTTCTCTCGGTCTCTAGGTGGAGAGACCTCTGTCCCATCGCTCGAGCCCCTAATGGAAAATATGTTTCCTTGAACCTTAACCTCAACTTACTCGCTTTGAGCCGATGTAGGGAGACAAGGGGACTAAGTCCCCCCCCGTCGTCCACGCTAGAAGCCGAGAGACCTTGAAACTGATATCTACGCGGTCTACTATAAGCTGTTCCTTAGTTTTTAAAAATCAATAAAACGGCGTACATGTAATTATCTTTAATAAAGCGGATTCAAATATAGTATTTGTTTTCTTCTTGTAAGTGTCTACTTTTCGTGATTTTTTTTTTATTTATTATTTTTTTTTTACACTTCTGGTAAGTAATTGCCAGACGCGCTGATTCCAAATATGTATTGGTTTTTTTTTTTTTATTTTTTTCTTGTAAGTGTCATACTTTTCGAACGTTAGGCAAGGAGAATGCAAAAAATCTGGAGCTGCCATATATTATATATATATTATATTAATATATATATATATATATATATATTATATATAATAATATTATATATATTATATATTTATAATATATATATTATATATAGTTCTATATAATATATAAATTTATATATTATTGTTAACATGCATAATAGCAATTAAAAGTTAGACAAAGAAAATTACGGGATCGTAAAAAAACTTGCCTCTCTGGGTCGACACGTATGTGCTTGAAATGTTAAAATATTTAAAATCTAGGGAAAGAGGAAAGGGACAGGTGAAAAACCCTGGTGATTATCGTCTTGAACCGGGCAGCTCGTTAACTTAGAGTTGTTCTTGCGATCTTATTTTTGGGGTTTTGCGGAGGCTAATACGGTAAAGAGTCGAATATGTTGTTTCAAGTCGCGAAACAATGCGTTGTCGGTGGTTCGAACCCACAGAGGAGGCATAGTTTCTTCTCTTACGTAACTGTTTCTTTGTTTACTATATATAAATATAATATATATATTAATAATATATATATATATATATAATATATATAATATTATATATAAAATATTATATATATATATATATTATAATATATATATTATATATATTATAGGTTATATATATATGGGGGAAAGTTGGTGGACTCAGAAGGCACTAATCGGTGAAGCCCACCAAGTTGGGTGGTACGGTCAATTAATCACAGAACGATATAGTACAATGTAAATGAGCTTAGCGGGGGTTAGTCTGAGGTATGTGAGTTGGACGAGAGGATGACTATGTAAGAGATATATCAATAAAACAGGTCTCAACCTAAAGAGAGTAGTATCGGAATTGGAGAGTTTGGAAGAGAGGTGACTGCTGTAATGGTGATGGTGTAAAGGGAGTGAGGTAACCTTTCGAAGTCAAGAAAGTGGTTGTAGAGAA
>JABUQX010102810.1:0-10000 GCA_015478945.1 Trachelipus rathkii
TCCATCAATTTATTTGTAAAAATTTCCATCAAATAGAAATAACATATCATTAGTAGCTATATGTAGTAATTCCTCAAAACTAGACCTTTCCAGACCACTGACCGTCGCTGCATTAACGAATAAAGAATTAAGAATAATGTCTAGAGTTTCATTTAAAGGCAAATTCGTAAATAAACTTTGGATATCAAAACTCGCCATAATGTATTTATCTGCATTTGGTATTTTTAAAATCTCTGAAACAAAAAACAAAAGAGAATGTATCTTTAATCGTGTAATCGTTTTTGGTAAAATTTTCTAAAATTGATATGAAAATTTTTGAAAGATTATAATAAATAGTGCCGATTTCAGATGAAATTGGACGAAAGGGGTAAGCCAGGTTAATGCACTAACGGGTGAAATTGTTTTGTGTTTATTGCCAAAAAATAGTAATAAAACAGAGATTTCCCAAGTTGAATTTAAAAATATTCATATGTGAGGTGTAAATATCATAAGAAATAAAGCTGCTACATATTAAAACAAAATGAAATAATATAAATCTTGTCGCTTTTATTTACAATAGTTGAAATAGATTTTTGATGTTAGATGTTAATAAGCTGAATCATCGAAACATTTGGTAGGCCTTCATTAGATATTCTTCCACAACCGTCTGAATTTTACATTTTAATTGGTTAATTTTGTGGAAAAATTTCCATAAACGGATAATATCTTGGTTTTAAATTACAATAGGAGACACTTTGATGATATTCCTATTCTTATTGGAAAGACTTCAACATTCTATTTCACCGTATTTATCTATTTTTTACATTTAAAATATTTGGATCATTTGTACCAGATATTACGCTTTTGATGATGAATTTTCCATATGTTCATTCATTGTATGCTTCACATTTAAAAACTCTGAAGATTTCATTTCACGCACTTAAAATCGTGGCTATTAAGGATTTTTTTTGTAATGTTTTTTGCAGCAATTTATATTCGATAAAATACTCGTTTTTTTTTCCCAACGCATTCAGAGGAGGAAGTAGACTTTGTTAATTCTTTCCGTGTTGTCAGGTAGTCAGGGAACACTTATACGTTAGAACTAGTGGGTGAATTTTTTTTCCTCTACGAACAGTTGCTTACCATGGAACGAAGCTAAAATTTGCTTTCCTGAGGTTCAATCACCGCGCCTTTGGTCCAATATATCGTGTAAATTGTAGGGTATAATGTGTGGCAATCTCGTTATTCTATTTTGTAGCGTTCAAAACACACATTAGGCTTAATAATAAATTTATTCCTTTGCGTTTCATAACTCCGGCCGGAACTCCGACCCTCTGAAAGACATCTTTTTTCAAGTTCGGCCGCTTCCACTGTGAGCCATTGCATTAAGTAACATTTGGTCGCATAAATATAATATATAATTATATAATATATTATATATATATATATATATATATATATATATATATATATATATATATTATATATTATATATATATAATATATAATGTATATAAATATAATTAGTATGAGGGGATTTGCAAGCATTAACTTTCTAGTAACGAGCCCCTATGATATTATATATATAGTATAATATATATTCCTTATACAGTCTTATTATATATTTTGCCGTTCTCCTAATTTATATATATACATAGTTATATATATATATTATATTATATATTTATCATTTATAATTATATATATTCTATTATATTATTATAATATTATTAATCTATTCTATAATTATATATATATTATATATATATATCAAATATCTCTATTTCTCTAAATCGATATTTTCTTATATCGTACGATATATTATATTATCCTATATATATTTAGTATATATATATTTTATATATTATATATATATTTATATTGATATAATTATCTAATTATATATATAGATATTTATATAGAAACAATATACTTTTTCCTTTTTGTTTTTTTCTTTTTTGTTTTTGTTTTTTTTTTTTTTTTTTTTTTTTTTCTTTTTTTTTTTTTAAAGGGCAACAAGGTTATTGCGTTTCCGCCATTTTTTCCTTTTATTGAGCTTTGTTCAATTTATCAATCGTTCGGGTTTCGTCGATGAAATCGCAAAATTCAATCGTCGCGTTTACCGTCGGCCCAGTCATGGTCGGTTGTCCCGCTTTAAATCGGTCGCGTAACAGTTCCGCGGAGTCGTCGCATTCGTAGCAAAGAACCACGCCATTCACCGTCAATCTCTATACCATTCATTCCGTGACTGGTATCGTCTGTGCCTCCAAGAAGGTCTTCTAATCCTATACCCACAAAATTTCATTGCAATCTTTTTCAAATTTGCTTTCACTAATATATATATTATATATTATATAAATTAAATATCATATAATATAATATTATATAAATATATATATATATTTATATATAAATATATATATATATATATATATAATATATAAGTTGCCCTCTTGTTATCTTCGGAGGTTTCACAGGTATCTGACCCTGGTGGCTTCCTTTAAGGAAATGGTTGCCCACATGGTATTTAATACTACTACTTATCATGTAAGCACCAGACTTTTGCATCATGTATTGCATTATGTATGCGCACGCGCATAACATCTTAATATCTTCTTAAGGCGGATCACATCCACCCACAAAATGAAAACAAAGAACTGGGACATAAAAAAGTGACTCTCATGTCACTGCAAACGGAACCGACCCGTAGTCTTAAGGAAGTGTATAGACTTTTATAATGGCTCAGCTGAAATGCCCTTATATATAACTATTTACTTTAAAAATCATTTTTTGCATACATCAAAAATTTTGGATAGCTATTTCCCAATTAAGTATAAAAAGGCAATGCTCTTCGATTTTGCATTATATATATGAAATTTATTATATAATATATATATATATATAATAATATATATATATATATTATATATATATTATAATTTATATAATAATATATATATAAATATATAATATATAATATATTATATATATACAATAATATAATATTATATATATATAATAATAATAAAACACATTTTTTTACTCCAACGAGAGAGAGAGAGAGAAATGAAAAGAAAAATAAGTTGAGACAAGATGAAAACTTACACAACTCACACAAACACACACCACACACACCCGTTACGCTACTTATACAACACACCCGCTAGGCTACTTAACAACACACACACAATACACCACCATGACATTACACTCAAATTGGCACCTTACACACATGCCTAAACAAACATCTACATCCGCCCTATATACACCCCCACCCTTAAACGACCCTGCCAATGGATACATACACAACCTAGTCACACCTACTTTCCCACTCCCACGCTACAAACCACTAGACACTTCGATCACACACCGCACACCGCTAGCTATTATAACACAACACCCCACATACGCTAGGCTTTTATTACAACACATACCTACCCATAGGCACTTAACGCTCACCCTATACCTACAACACAACAAGCACCACAACACATACACCACCTTGAACAAAATACAAACGTAGCTCAACTACAACACACACACACAAACTATATTATAATATACACTTTTACTTAAAATAAATGAGTCATGTTCAGGGAACGGTAATCCAAGGACGTTTGGGGTAAAGCTCCAATCAGCGACTATCCAATTATGAGTCGAGTACTGAGGCCATGTAGTTACACACTAAAACCAGAAAGCATCGAACCAAATAAAATTAAAATTAGAAATCTATTTAAGAAGTTAAGCCATAGAAAATGGAAAAGAATGGAAGGAATAGAAGGAAGAAAAAAATCCAGAAGTGCTTGGATATATAAGTCATTTAATTAACTACAACGTACATTATAAAAACATAAACATTACATACCTTAAAGCAGAAATCAGTAATAATAGAGGTGTTACCTAAACCGAGAGGGGATTAGTATCTTATTGTTTTTATCTTTATCTTAACTCATGTGTTTTACCTCTTTAACTCATGTTTTACTGTTTAACTCATGTTTTACGCTTTAACTCACATATTTAAATTAAAATTACATAATTAAAGCAGTAAATCAGTAAAATCAATAGAGGTGCTACCTAACACTAGGGGGAATTAGTCTGCTTTTGTTTACGGCTTACTGCCCTTTTAACTCATTGTTTTTTTACTGCTTTATCATAGTTTACTGTTTTAACTCACATTTTTTACATTACATACCTTAAGCAGTAAATCAAGTAAATCCAATAGAGGTGTTACCTAAACCAGGGATAGAGCTTTTTGTTTTATCTGCTTACCTGCTTAACTCATGTTTTTTAACTGCGTTTAACTCATTTACTGCTTTAGGTTGTCCTCTGCTTTACTGCTTTACTTTCTGCTTTTACTGTTTTAACTTCTGGCCCTTACTGCTTTAATTTCATGTTTTAACTGCTTTACTCATATGTTTACTGTTTTAAACTCACATATTCATTAGCATTAAATCACCTTAAGATGTAAAATCAGTAAAATCAATAAGAGGTGTTACCTAACACAGGGGGTTAGTATGCTTGTTTAACTGCTACTGCTTTAACCATGTTTTTAACTGGCCTTTAACTCGTTTTTAACACTGCTTTAACTTTCTGGCTTACGCTTTAACTTTCGCTTAAAACTGTTTTAATTTCTGCTTTACTGAATTTAAACTATATATTTACATACACTATTTTTTATTTTGTTTTATCCTTTTATTATTTTCTTAAAATTATTATCGATTTCATTGCTCTTAAATCGTATAATTTTTATTATTTAATTTTAATTATTTTATTATACTTAGTGTTATTTACTTCATCCTATTGTATATATTTAACAACCTAACACGTGGAGCGGGCCGACAACACACAACACAAACAGCACACACAGAACACACCCACGCACTTACACTTAAACAACATTTCACTATGAACTTAAATACACATAACACACATACTCATGAACTTTACTTAAACCCATAGACCTTACAATTACACTATACCATGCGGTCACACACCAAACACTTACAACTATACACACATCACTATGATCTTAACAATTCATAGACATTACTTTCCATTTACACTTACACTCACACAAGATATTACTTACACTCCATCAGATTTACTTACACGCAACACCCGATTACTTACACACACAGATTTACTACACTCACACAGATTTACACACACACACCACAGATTTACTTACACTCGCACACAGATTTACACACAAACACACACACACACACAAACACCCACGCACACTCACAATATACGTATAATTAATTAAAACATTATGTAAATGAGTATATACGTTCATAATTACTCATTCAAATATACATAAAATTAATTCAAAGTTTCTTAAATTCTATAATAAATCAATCATTATCTTTGAACAAGAATTTATATTAATTAACTGTTAATACTTTTGGTTTATAATATATAACTATCAAGTTTTAAATATACTAAATAATAAATTTATAAAACATATATTTATAGTACTTAAATGCATAAATCAAGTAAGGCCAGCCCCTAGCACCCTCTCTACATCAAGCTATGCCCCACGTTTTGTTCTATTGACTTACTGCTTTTCATCTTTAGCCATGTATAAGTATTATAATAAACATATAAACAATTAATATTTTTGAATAATATAACTATACTATATTATATATATACTTGAGCTTACAATAAATAGTATATATTATTAAAATTACTAATAATTCTATTTTTTAATATTTAAAAAATATAAAATAATATATTAATTCAACTTACATTATATCTTATGTGAAAATATTCTTGATAATGTAAATTAGTTAACTTAATATATCAGTATATATATTATATATATATATATATATATATTCCATGGTTTCAGAATTTTACAGAAGTTAGATAAATTACTATCAATTGTTCAATAAAATAAATTAATTATAATATGGACTCTCCACACAAAATTGTGAATGAAAACATCTGTGATCCTTTCAATATACATAAGACTAATGTTAGAAAAGGCCTGAGGAAAGTTTCCATGAAATTTGTCACAAAATTCCCTGAATCATGAATAATTTTTGGTAAAAAATGTGTTAAATGTCGAAAGAAGTTATCAGAAGATGTATCACATAGTGATTCATCAGATAATACATCTGTGTTTTCTGAGAGAGAAGTCACTCTCATCTACAGGAAGAGTTTTTTTCTCCAAAAATTGAAGTTTCAGGATGCGATTTGACATATTTTAGATACTTTTAATTTAAAAGTCAAACAATTATAAAAGAAAAAACGACTATGGACATCATAAAACTGACAAAATAAAGGCAAGTATTAAATTAAATCATACTAGATACACCAGAATGATCATCTCTGCAAATGAAAATCGAATTTCGGGAAATTCTCAGAAAATAATTACACAGTTAAATAGAGAAATTTGGAATTACTAAAAAGAGATCTGAAAAAATTCAGATTTTGAAAGTTCTGCCAAAGAACTGGACCATTAAGAAAATTGAAGAAGAATTCTGAGTTACAAATTATATGGCAAGACAACCTAAAAAAATTTGTTATCAAATGCTAAATAAAAAATAGAAATACATCGTTTTCATTAAAGCACAAACACGAAACAAGCTTTTGTAATCTTTATTAAAAAGCGTAAGAAAGTCTAGCAGAATATATGCTGTCAGTAGGTCGAAATATGTCATGGAAACAAAGACTAAGACCGTTATAAATGAAGGTCTTAAAAGTTCACAAACACAAACACCTTATACTTTCTAATTTGAAAGAAGCTCACCATCTGTTAAAGTCAAAGAAACCCGATATTGAAATAAACTTATCAAAGTTTGCTGATCTTAAACCAAAAGTGTGTGTTATAGCAGGTGCAAGTGGTACACACACAGTGTATGTGTATGCACAATACATCAAAATGTGAAACTTATGATTGATGGAATACACTTACCCATTCTTACTAAAGAAATAGACAAATTTCATTTGATAGATTATAATAAATGCTTGGATGAAATTTTGTGCAATTTACCAACAGCTGTTGTTTTTTCAATGCAAACATTGCATGAATTAATAGACGACTTTATAGCAAAGTTATTAAAAGTATTTCATGATAACATGGTAGATGAAGTACAGTATTTGCAGTAGATATCAACTGATAGAACTCTACATACTATGGTACAAAATACAGATGAAATCATTGAAGAATTTTGTAGAAGAATTCAAATTTTGAAGAGATGATTTTATAGCTAAACAACAGCCAATATTCTGCTCTAAGAGCAAGGAACATTTGAAGAAAGGTAAGATATGGAGATTTTTCAGAAAATTATTTGTTTGCTCTCCAGGACACTGCACAAGGATTCCATTATAATAATACTCAAGTGACATTGCATCCTTTTGTTTGCTACTATAGGGAAGGAGAAGAGGTGACTCATTTCTAACAAGAAACGATGCGTGATATCTCTGACTGGCCTGTTAAATTCATGATAGCAAGTAGCTGTTTCACATGTATCAAAAGAAAACTGATTGATTATCTTAGAACTCTTTTAGATTTCAATATAAATGAAACTATATTTTTTTCAGATGGAGCTATAACTCAATACAAAAATTATAAGAATTTTATAAATTTATGCTATCATGTAACTGACTTTGGAATAAAAGCACAATGGCACTCTTTTGCCACCTCCCATGGAAAGGTACCATGCAATGGTCTCAGTGGTACTGTGAAAAGATTAGCTGCAAAAGCAAGTCTACAGAGACCTTATAACAAAAAATTATAACACCAAGACAGTATTTGAATTTGGAATCTGAGACAACATTCAAGGAATATATTTCATTTATTCAAACACTATGGAATGGCTAAAAGAAGTTAGACTTAGAAGATTTAAAAATCTAAATTTATTTAAAATTGCTTTAAAAATGCAAATACAATTCTAGGATCACGGAAATTACATAGTTTTGTTCCAGTTTCTCAATTAAAACTGGAAGTAAGGACAGTTTCAAGTATCAGTCAAGGATCAAAAATAGTAAGGGTTACAAAAGAAGCTACAGAAATTAAATTTGAAAATGTCAAGGGATTTGTAGCAGCAATCTATGACAGTAAATGGTGGTTGGCATGTGTTCTTGAGACTTCAGACACTTTAGTATTAAAACTTATCTTAAAATTGTCATGACATACGAATCAATGATATTGGCACAACTAACAAACATTTTAATTTTTTCGATCAAACAATCATTCATATTGGCACAACAAACCAATCATTTCATTGTTTTAACCAACCAATTTTTAATATACCGCAACAAATTAATTAAATTATCACAACCAACTAATCATTTACATTAGCAATCTCTACCAAACATTTAAGTTAACACAATCAATCAAAATTTGTAGGTCAATTGACACAACTCAATCCACATAATTTGCATAAAAAATTATTTCCATAATCATTTATAAATTTTAATTTAAAGAAATATGTATGGTATTTAAAAAGGATGGGTGGGTGGGACCTGTGGCTTTTTCTTCTGGGCTGACCTATTAGGAGTGTGATCCTCTGAGGCAGAGGGGATGCAAAAATGTTTGTAGAAAACATTGTAGTGGTTTGACTACCATTGACCATAGCAGAAATTTTTTTGCTGGGGAAGAGGGCGGATATGGAATTTTGGTAAGAAGAAAGCAAACCCCTCACAATGATATAATATTGACAACTATCAATGCCTTACAAGACGAAATATTACATTTCAAAATAATTCTATTAGATAAATAATTTTTTTCAATAACACCCTACCAAAGTAAATTACCAGCAACTAAGATTCTAAACAAGTGCCCACTCTAAAATTTATCATATTTTGCACCAAGATGTTGACCAATTTATGAGTCAAATGCAATCAAAATCGGTCTTTCTTTTTTTTTGGTACCCTAGGTCAAAGGTCAGGTCAAATAATTTTCTTTTTAACTCTGACGTAAAAATTTACTGAATCAAAGTTTTAGGTCTACTGTAGTGCTTCAAAATGATACATAAATCATCTTTATCGGTTAAGTAGAAGCTGAAATATTTAACTTCAAAGTTTGCCTTGACCTCTCAAAAATGAAACATTACCAATCCCCCAACCCCTAAGATTCATGTTGCTGATGTGGACAAATGGGACTCTGGGGATCAAGTTCCAAATGGATTAACTTTTCCTTGTCTTTGGGATTGAAGCCACAGAATTGCCTGCAACCCAGAGATAAGTGTTGTTTTAATTTTTATAAAATAATAAATTTCTTGACATTTACGACAACTTTTGATGGCAGATGACATAGAAACCAAACCACGGTCCCAGAACATTCCTCTGTCCCAAATGCAATAGACTTTCCAGTCAAGAAATAGCCTCAAGTGTTCTGTTACTCCTGCCAACAATGGTATCAATTAAAGTGCACCTTTAAACCCTCAATGCCTACTCCCCAATATGGTCCTGCCATCTATGCAGAGATGAGCACACAGAAATCCAAATTACCACATCCCCACAACTCATCAACATTCTTCCAATTATAACATATAAATGAAATAAAAAAATAAACAAAACTCCAACACACATTAAATAAAACAGAATGTACACTTACGCAGGATCTATATCTTAACGAAATACATCAAATCTGAATTCAATAATTATATCAACCCTAGACGATAAAAATCCATCCCAAATCCAGCCTTATTACACTAAAAAAATATATAATTTCGCAAAATTCACAAATCAAACATCTTATGATACAAAACTGTCCTCATCAAATCAATTTAAAATTACAGTCAATGACAAAAAACACAATTAATCTTTATACCCCATCCACATCTTACACCAGTCCTCAATTACTCCCAAATTCATTCTTTGACACAAATAACAAACTTTATATTAGCCTGTATTCAAACACGATCACCCAGCATGGCTCATATCCACACAAATACACCAAGAATGAATTCAAACAATTACATGCACTTAGTACGTATCTTAATAACGGAAACCAACCTATATGAGTACCTCCACAACAATCAGATTGCCTCACCCAGACATCGCC
>JABUQX010102810.1:15000-17500 GCA_015478945.1 Trachelipus rathkii
TATTTTATACTATAACTATAAATATGATTTTTTTTCAATATAGCATAATTACACCAACATAAATGATAATTACAGTTTCATCACCAAGTCGGTTATTATGTATACTATTAAATTTGCATCTAACCAAAATAGAAAACATGTAGCGTCGGACCAGATCTTGCATTTCTTTTCCTTTGCTTCACTTTCAGTTTGCCTTTAATCCTAACCTAGGTTTCGCTCATCATTTTACTGAATCAACATATCGTGAGTTGCATTCACGCCAGCTTTTCAAAGGTACGTAATCAAAACTATTATTATATAACTAAATATAATAATCGTTTATTATACAAAATGTACAAACCAGTGTTAGGCTCTATTTTTGCGCCAGTGGTAGACATGTGCACTATCGCGCAATAGCCCATAAGGCAGGAAATAGCATAGCTAGGATACAAATTAGCTTCGGCTGGGACGCTATACTCTGTAGGGCCACAGAGGAAAGGAGCATCGGTGCGAACACCTCAGGTCTGTATTTATCGGGGTATTCCAGAAATGAGAATGTAATGTAGGTGTAGAATTGAGGCTCCTTTCATAAAACTCAGAGCTTCGACATCGGCCGAATTTCTATTAGGCTAGTAGAAGGAACGTCTATACTAATACCGATATCGTACTTTGGGATACTCCCAACAAGCATCTGCAAGAAAACTGTTCTAATGTTCCTGAATGTTAAATTCTTCTTAATTCATACAAAAACTAAATCAAACTTTATTTTGACCAAATATAGTAAAATAATTAAATTTACAAATTTAAATGTGAAAACAACTTTTCTAACTTTTCTAAAAATGATGCTTTGATTAAAAAGGAAGCCTTCTTTTAGTTTACCAAAGTCCCTAATCATGACAAAAAATTAAAAAAGTTTAAAGTCGGTGACAGAATAAACTATCCAAAATGGTGAGTCACGACTGAAGGCAGAAAAAAAAGTTGTCCCTCCTTTTTTATGAACGCGGTTTGTTGGAAAGTTTAAAAAATTACTATCTTGTGCTTAAGTGGTAAATTGTACTTGAAGAACGGTCTGCATAAGTAGTAAGGGGAGGGAAAGTGACATTCGAGTCTTACCCCATCCTTCAACTAACCAGATGGGGTAATACGAGCCATGTCAGTACAGACATGTATTTTTTAATACTCATCTACCTTCTAGGACCTTTTTTTAATAATTTTTCTTATATTTCAAGCACTTTTTAACCTTTTTTTCTATATTTGCAGGCCACTTTTAAACCATTTTTTCTTAATTTCAGGCCCTTATTCCCCATTTCCATATTCTTAGGTAACTTTTTCCCTGTTTATATCATATTTTTTTCACTCACGTAGGTTCATGGGTGTTTTTTAGGGTGACATCTTTTATCACCCCAGATTCTCACGTACTTTCCTGGGTTGATTTTTTATGTATGGGATTCACCCCAAAGGAGGGAGTCCCCAATGGGCTGGAGGCCCCCTCCTTTTTTTTCAATACGTGTAGCTTTAATTATTTTTTTAAGTTTTAGTAATGTATAGTTTAGTATATTTGTTCAGATTCTTTCCATGGACCTTTTTTTTAAAAGGACAACAACCTTGTTGTTTTTTCATTGCGTCCTTACTTTTGTTTTATAAATCGTCTTGTAATCATCGTCGATAATTTTCAAATCGTCGTTTTGTCAGGATGAATCGCAAGAATTCATCGTCGATCGCCAGGCGTCAATGGAAAGAGTCGCGTCAAACGATTTTAACAAATTCCGCAATCCTGTTGTTGAATCGTCGCAGTTCGGACCGCAACGCCGAACGCCCCCGCAATTGTCGCTGCTGCCTCCACTGGCCGAATCGCCTCGCAAAGCGCTTGAAGACTGAAACGCAGTCGTAGCAAAGAATCACGCACAAATCAAAGAACAAAGGTAGAGTGCATAAGGACGATACTCGAACAGATATGGTCTATACCCTTCACCCCCTTTTCTCTCTATATGAGTAAAAAAAGGAAGAAGAAAGAATACGAACCTCCTTCCTTTTTTCCATCCTTCATTACCTAAGCCAAGTGTTGAAGCTTTAAACTTAGGAGCTGAAGCGACGCCAAGCGTCTACCTGGAATAGAATGCTTATAAATAAATTTTTCCCCTTATATGGATCTGAAATAGATTCTAAGGATATTTTAACTTATATATATGAAATAAATAAAAATGGTAAGAAATGGTCAGTTTTGCCTTCGAGTTCGCGCTTAATTATAGATAATTGACCATGAACTAAAGTTAATTAAGCTTGAAGAAATGTGGTTAAAGGGATTACCTTTTTCATTCGATTTAATCTCCCGCTTCAGGCTATAAAAGCATGCAAGGGCTTTTGTTAAATGTAAAGAAACTTTTACCGTATTATATATATATATATATATATATATATATATATATATATATATATATATATATATATATATATATATATATATATATATATATATATATATATATATATATATATATATATAATAATATATATCATGAAT
>JABUQX010102810.1:45000-47500 GCA_015478945.1 Trachelipus rathkii
AACTCAAACAAACTACTGAAGCAACAAAAACTGACTTTGTCTAAGTTAATTGAGAAAATAAGGCAAAGTACAGAATTGAACTTCAAGCAACACAAGGAAGCTATTGAAGAAGAATTAGGAACATCTAGTGATCAAAAGCTAAAGGATTCCACAAAGAAGAAAAGTATTGAGGTGGAATCCAAGCAATTGACAAATTCTTCAAGCAACTTATACAATAAATAAGGATTTTATAGAAGAGGACATATGAATATCTAGTTAACTCTCAAGAGCAAAGAATTCATAAAGAAGAAAATTAATTGAGGAATTCAAGCTATTGATGAGAGTAACAAATCTTCAAGCAACCTACTTAATAATAGAGCAAAAGCAGCCCTACAACCTGAGAATATCTAAGCCACCCTATAGCCAATCTCTTCTGGAAAAAATCCCTATTCCTCAGCAATTGAAGGTCAGTTTGAAGTTAAAATTGTTATAAAAATAGCTGGTGTAAATGTGGAATGAATGTAAAATAACAAAATGAATTTACAAAGTAAACAACTAAATTTTTAAAGACAATAAAGGAGTTCTGCTGAATAACATTTATTGAGAGCATTTCATTTTTATGTATAATTATATTATATTTGTATTTTTAGTATTTAGTATTTGTACTCTTATATATTTATATTTTGTCGTATATTTTTTTTTTAGAACCTGTTCATACTTCTATTATGTTCAAATAATAAATGATGTATTGAACTGCGTATTTCATCCTGATTTCTATAATTCTTCAATTATAAATAAGAATAATAATTATAATAGTGATAACAAAAAATAAGAATAAAAAAAAACAACAAATAATAAAAATAAAAATAAAAATAAAAAACAAAAAAAATAAAACTGAAGTAAGAAAATATATATAACAACATAATAACAACAATAACAATAAAATAGTAAAGTTTAAATTATCTGTAAATATAGTTAAAATGATAAACTCTATTATATTACCTCTTTAGTTGACAGGCTTAAGAGGAATGTAAAATAATAATGAAATTAACCGTTTATATACCAAATTCTAGGAGGATTGGTTAGTTGTGTTTTAATGTATTTTAAAAATAAGTATAAAAAATATATATATTTGACGTAATGGTGTCAATAAATTAAATTAAACAGTGGTTTAAAACAGGATTATAAAATTAAAATAAAATCAAATCAAATCAAAACCAAAATTAAAATTAAAACAAAAATAACTTGATTGACGATCCATAAGAGTTAGGTTCTGGCTTAGGATTATGAATATGCAACCTCTCGAAAACCCTTCGCTCAAGCAAACCAGACGTCGGAGACAACACCATAAAGCTGTCCTTTGAGATGTCATGACAGCTCTCCATAGAATGGGTCCCGATAACAGAATTCTCAGGTTCTAAATGAAAGACCCAGATAGCTGCAGCTTTAAGCCTGTCTAGCCTACATAACGGGCTTGGCAGTCTGCACAAGAATAAGAAAAGATAACCGTAGACTTAACACAAATTGGTAAAATATCCTTCATCCTGAAAAAAACTATTCATTTTAAAATCTTTGACTGGAAAAAAAATTTGTAAGATAGAAAAATTTTAAATATTGAATTTAGGTTAGGTTAGTCCTTGTATTTATGTTCCAATCAAGCTTTACTTCATTTTTATTTCAAAATTTATATCTTTAATGACTTTCTATTAATAAAATGTCACGCAAATTGTCTAAAAAAAAATTTTTTCTTCAAAAATTATCAAAAAACGTCAAAAACAAAATGGGAATAATTATTTTTCAATAAATAGTTACCCATATTATTTTTAAAAAAAAAATAAAAAAATTTAAAAACTATTAAACATAGAATCATATTTTAAAAATCTTTCCATTCTTTAAAAAAATTAAACTGCTGATTCAAATTTTATTATTTTAGTAGTTTTGAGGCTTTCCATCGCTATTAATTTCTACACTTTCTTACCAGCTATATATATTATTTATGGGTTATAAACCCTTAATTTCATTTTTTATTATATATATAATATATATATATATATATATATATATATATATATATATATATATATATATATATATATATATATATAAAGGGTGTAACACCCACAAATACGTTTTGTTATTACATTGTAATTAAATATAATCTATTGAAAAAGTCTCCAAACAACTAAAACTCTAAAATTTTAATCTTCAGCTTAAATATTTTTAATAAATTTCAAGAAACTTTCTAAAAATTTATTCAATTTTTATTAATTTTAAAAATATTTTTAATTTTCTTCACAGAATTTTGAATAGTGTAGGTAACTAATTATTATTTAATAATTATTCCCTTGTTTTTTTAGACGTTTTTTTGATAAATTTTGAACAAAAACATTTTTGAGATAACTTACGTGACATTTAATTAATTAAAAAGAAATTAAAGTGATAAATTTTAAAACAAAAATGAAGTAAAGCTTGAATGGAATATAAATTCAAGGACTAACATACCCTAACCTAAACTCAACTT
>JABUQX010102811.1:5000-7500 GCA_015478945.1 Trachelipus rathkii
AACCCCGCCATAGATACATACACCCGCCCTAGCTCACACCTACACCTACACACACACATACACACACATAGATACATACACACATACCTAGACACATACACCCGCCCTATATACACACACATACCCACCCTCACCCAACCCCGCCCCATAGATACATACACCCACCCTGGATACATACACCCCCTAGCTCACACCTACACCTACACCTACACACACTATGACACTTATACACAATACACCCACCCATAGACACTTACACCCACCCATAGACTCTTACACTCACCCATAGACACTTACACTCACCCATATACACTTACACTCACACGTACACACACACTATGACACTTACACACACATACACTATGACACTTATACACACTTACACTCACCCATAGACACTTACACTTACACTTATACACACATACACTATGACACTTATACACACTTACACTCACCCATAGACACTTGCACTTACAACTTATACACCTCACTATTGCACTTATACACGCTTACCCACCCATAGACACTTACACTCCCCCATAGACACTTACAACCACCCATAGACACTTGCACTTACACTCACCCATATACACTTACACTTACACAACACACACACACACACACACACGACACACACAACCAGCACTCGATATCTTAATGCCTCTGCTTTGATGCCTCAACTTTGATGCCTCAGCTTTGATGGCTCAACTTTGATGGCTCAATTTTGATGGCTCATCTTTGAAGTCTCAACATTATTGATGACTCAACTTTGAATGACGTCATCCTTTGATGTGTTCTAACTTTGACGGTCCCATCTTGACGTTCATATCTGACTGTCATACTTGATGTTCCCAATCACACGCAGGTATGTGTCTATGGGTTCCTATGAGATTCCTGGTGTGCATGTACGAGTGCCAGGTGGTGTCCAAGGTGAGTTGCCAATGGTGAATATGAGTGCCAAGTGAGTGCCGCATAGTGCCAACTGAGTGCCACTCCACAAGTGCAATCTGGTGCCACATAGTGCCAATGAGTGCACTTTTTCCAAGCTCTTTCTTGCTCTCCTTGAGCCTAGATAGTCCTATATATGTGTCTACCCCTATGTTAATAAGGTATTGCAGGATCGAATGGCTGTATTAATAGTGGCTAGGATTGCTTCCTAGTATTGAAGTTAGTCTTTTTCTCTTAGCCTACTCCTGATCATAGAACAGCCCTAATATTGGTGCCTACCCCTATGCTTATATAGGTATGAGGATTCGATTGGTGTATTATTTTTAAGTTGATAGACTGCTTCCTACTATGGTGTTATACTCTTTTATGCCTTTTCTAGCCTATACCATGTCCTACATCTATAGAATTAGACTAATTATGATTGTCACTTCCCTAGGTCATTTAAGCGGATCACCAGGTACGGGCAGCTATGCGCCCTCCACGCGAAGCCTAGATGAAACCCGCTCCGCTCGCTTTCCACGCGCCCGCTCGCGTTGCACCCGCAGGCGCATATTTCCTGCGTATCGTCCGCGTGCGCCCCGCTGGTCGTAATTATTATCCGCTGAACGACAAATATTTCATAGTTGGATATCAAATGTAATTGTTTCAAATGATTTCTTTTCAAATATACTATGTATCATTCCTTTTTATTTCATACTTTTAAACATTTTTTTTAACAACATATATTTTCCAGACCGTTAAAGCAGTATCCCAAGTAACAAATTCACATATGCAAATTGCCTAGTCAACAGAGTGGAATTAGTAATGGTCTTTGTTTTATCTGATTTACTGATTTGACTTGCTTTTACTCGTTTGCTTGCTTTTACATCACATATATTAATTTAACATTATTTTTCTTTTTATTAATTATTATTTTAATTACTTTTTATTTATAAATTTTTAAAAAATGTATGTAAGAAGAAAAACCCAGAGTGTCTGATATACAAACATTTTATTTTACTACAATTGTGCGAAATTTTATTAAAAACATATACTTTACAGACCTTGAAGCAGTAAAACAGTAAATCAATAAAGCTGTTGCCAAGCAACAAAGGGATTAGTAGGCTTTTGTTTTACTGGTTTACTGCTTTACATCATATATTTATTAACATTATTATTATTTTTATTATTATTATTATTTTATTATTATTATTTTATTATTATTTTATTATTATTTATTATTATTATTTTATTATTTATTATTATTATTAATTATTATTATTATTATAAGGATTATCAAAAGCCTTCTTGTAGCCATTACATAAACATGCATTTAAAATATTAATTAATTATTATTATTATTTATTATTATTATTAATTATTAATTATTATTTTTTATTATTAATATTATTTTATTATTATTATTATTATTATTATTATTATTATTATTATTATTATATTATATTATTATTATTATTATTATTATTATTATTATTTTTATTATTATTTTTATTGTTATTATTTTGTTATTATTATTTTTATTTATTATTAATTATTATTATTATTATTATTA
>JABUQX010102811.1:12500-27500 GCA_015478945.1 Trachelipus rathkii
CTTTTCGGATTACGGTGATAGTTCTGATCTGTTTATTTATCTTCCGTTAATTACAAAAATATTACCTTATTCTCCTTCAAGAAGTAATTTATGCAAAATTATTTCGGTTCGAAGTTTATTTTATGTATTTATGAGAGCTTATGGTCAACTAATCAGGATCGTCCATCTATCGAAAAGATACGCATAAATTATCTCCTGCTTTTAAAACCTTTTTGGATTACAACGTTAAACCCATGTTTATATTTACTTGTTTATTTAGGAGAATTTTAATTAAAAAATATTAACCTAATATGCTTCATGAAGTAATTTATGCAAAATTATTTCTGATCGAAGTTTGTTTAGGAGAATTTTAATCATCCCCAGGGTAGTTTGATCTTTTAAGGCAGATAATGCTAACCTTTCTGGAATACTCCGAAAGCGTTGCTGTGTTTATTTGTCTTTCATTATTTAAAAATATATTACCTATATCTTTTTTTCAAAAAGGTAACCCAATGAATTAATTATTTCGATAAGCCGAAGATAAATTCGCTGATATTTTCTAGTTATAAAATACCTTTATCTGTTTACCCTGGATGGGAATTATTCGATATAAAGCTCTCAAGACCGCCCAAAAGAGGATGTTACTGCAAGCTGACAGAACGCCCACAGTTCTCCAGGCAAGCTATAAAAGCGGGCGCAGCTTGACAATCATCATCAAAAGTGTATTTACTTCACAGTGAGAAAAGTTAGCTGCTATTCAAAATCACCGTGGTGAATATTTAAATTAGGTAAGTTTCACTATATATATATATATATATATTATATATAAAATATATTATATAATATATATATATATATATAGTATATATATATATATATATATATATATTATATATATATATATATAATATATATATATATATATATAGTATATATATAATATATATATATATAATTATAATAATAATAATAAAGAAAATCCGAATTATTTAAAAAACTTTGAATATATTTTTAGTTAACATCGAGCGAATAATTATAAATGTATGTGAATAATTGTTATTTTTAAATAAAACTTAGAATGATTTTAATAAAATTACTGTTATGTTAGCAGTAAGTCAATAGAACATAACGCGGCATAGCTTGGTGTAGAGGGGTGCTAGGGGCTGACCTTACTGATTTATTGCTTTAAGGTACGTAAAATATATGTTTTTAATAAAATTTCATAAAATTTTAGTAAAAGTTATTTTAAAACTTTATAGTTATAATTTATAAAACAAAAAAGTATTAAACAGTTAATAATAATTTCTTCGTTCAAAGTTTTAAGAAACTTTGAAATAATTTTAGTTATATTTGAATGAGTAATATAAATGTACGTGCTTAATTAAAACATAAAATGTTTTAATAAATTATACGTTATATGTGTAAGTGAGTGTGCGTGTGTGTGGGTGTGTGTGTGTGTGTGTGTGTGTGTGTGTGTGTGTGTGTGTGTGTGTGTGTGTGTGTGTGTGTGTGTGTGAGTGTAAGTAAATCTGTGTGTGTGTGTAAGTAAATCTGTGTGTGTGTAAGTAAATATGTGTGTGAGTGTAAGTAAATCTGTGTGAGTGTAAGTAAATCTGCGTGTGTAAGTAAATCTGTGTGTGAGTGTAAGTAAATCTGTGTGTGTGTGTGTGTCTGTGTTGCGTGTAAGTGTAAATGTAAGTGTCTATCGGTAAATGTAAGTGTCATAGTGAATGTGTGTATAAGTGTCATAGTGAATGTGTGTCTAAGTGTAAGTGTGTGTGTGTGTGTTCTAAATAATAATAACAATAGGCATGAAGTAAATAACACTAAGTATAATAATAAAAATAAAATAGAATAAAAAGAATAAAAATAAAAAGTATTAAAACAAAATAAAATAATAATAAAAGTAAAATAATAAAAATAAAATAAAAAGAATAAAAAGAATAAAAATAAAAAGTATTAAAACAAAATAAAATAATAATAAAAATAAAAAAATAAAAAAAAAATAAAAAAAATAAAAAGAAATAAAATAAAAAGTATTAAAACAAAAAAAATAAAATAATCAATAAAAGAAAATAATAAAACAAAAATAAAAGAATTAAAAAAATAAAAATAAAAGTATTAAAACAAAAAAAAAATAATAAAAGTAAAAAATAAAAATAAAATAAAAAAAAATAAAAAGAATAAAAAAAAAAAAGTATTAAAACAAAAATAAAAATAGAAATAATAAATAAAAAATATAAAAGAAAACATTAAAAAATAAAAATAGAAATAATAAATAAAAAATATAAAAGAAAACATAATGTTAATAAATATATGAGTTAAAACAGTAAAGCAGAAAGTTAAAGCAGTAAAGCAGAAAGTTAAAGCAGTAAAGCAGAAAGTTAAAACAGTAAAGCAGAAAGTTAAAGCAGTAAAACATGAGTTAAAGCAGTAAAGCAGTAAAACAAAAGCATACTAATCCCCCCTTGGTGTTAGGTAACACCTCTATTGATTTACTGATTTACTGCTTTAAGGTATGTAATGTTAATAAATATACATGAGTTAAGCGTAAAACATATGAGTTAAAAAGCAGTAAAACCAACAGAAAATACAAAAGAACTGAGTTATAAAGCAGTAAAGCCAGGAGATTAAACAAGTAAAGCAGAAAGTTAAAGCCGCAGTACAACATGAGTTAAAGCAGTAAAGCAGTAAAAACAAAAGCATCCCTTAGGTGTTAGGTAACACCTCTATTGATTTACTGATTTACTGCTTTAAGGTATGTAATGTATATGAGTTAAAGCAGTAAAGCAGAGAGTTAAAGGTAAAAGCAGAAGAGATAAAGCAGTTAGAAAGCAGGGAGTTAAAAGCAGTAAAGCAGAGAGTTAAAGCAGTAAAGCAAGTAAAACAAAGGCATACTAATCCCCTAGGTGTAAGGTACACCTCTATTGTTTTACTGATTTACTGCTTTAGGTATGTAAAAATGCAATGTTTTTAAGAAAATTTCGTACAATTGTAGTAAATAAAATGATTATATAACAGACACTCTGTGCTTTTTTCTTCTTACATGACATTTTTATTTATAAATTAAAAAGTAATAAGTAAAAACTTTGTATAAATCACGTTTAATAATGTGATTAAATAATAGGTATGTATGATTATCAGTTTTAGGTTCGCGAAATGTTTTAATAAAATGTTTAAGTATGAATAAAATGAATGACTCATAGTATATTTGAAAAGAACATCTTTTTGAATAAGTTTACATCTGAATCATAATTTTCCGTTCGGGGGTTTAGGCCTGCGGGCGCAGGCGCGGGCCGGTACGCGAAATACAGCACCTGCGGGCGCACGCGGCGGGCGGCGGGCGGGAAATATTGCGCCTGCGGGCGCAACGCGGCGGGCGGGGGCGCGGGCCCCCCCCCCGGGGGGGGGGGGGGGTTTTCCGCCCCACCCCTGCCGGGTGCGGGGTCGTGGGCCTTCGCGCGGTGGGATCATGCTGCGTCCTGGGGGGCAGCTTATGATCTAGAGGTAGACAAAAGATGAGTCATCAAAGATGAATCATCAATATAGGTGGTATCAAAGATGACTTCATCAAAGATGAGTCATCAAAGATGAACCTTCAAAGTTGGGGCATCAAAGTTGAGGCATTAATGCTGAGGCATCAAAGTTGAGGCATTAAAATATCGAGTGTGTGAGTGTAAGTGTATCTGTGTGTGTGGGTGTGAGTGTAATTGTATATGGGCTAGTGTAAGTGTCTATGGAGAGTGTAAGTGCTTATAAGTGTAAGTGCTTATAAGTGTCCTAGTGTTTATAAGTGTCATAGTGAATGTGTGTATAAGTGTCATAGTGTATGTGTGTAGGTGTGTGTGTAAGTAATATATATATATATATATATATATATATATATATATATTAATATATTATTATAATATATATATATATATATATATATATATATAGGCCTATAAGTGGGTAGAAAATACTACTCTCATAGTAAGGAACATCCTAGCAACAATTGTAAATATAACACCAATCGATTCTCATACCTTACTTACCCTAGGGGAGATCCATATTAGGGCTATTCGGGGCTCAAAGGAGGCTAGAAAAGGCTTGAAAAAAGTGGCACTCAGTTGGCACTATGTGGCACTCACTTGGCACTCATTGGCACTCACTTGGCACTCATTGGCACTCATTGGCACTCACTTGGCACTCACCTGGCACTCATCTAATACTCATAGAACACTAATAGAACATCACTAGATACTTCTTACGGTGATTGGGAATCTCAAAGCCATCAAGTTTAAGCGTGGGTCAAACTTGACCATTGGTATATTGGCAGGGACAGGCTGAAATATCCATGGTCAAACAAGGTTAAGCAGTAATACCTTCAGTTAACACATACGTAAAAAGTTCCCGCTCAGATATCATAGTATATTTACATTCTGGGTCACCTGCATAAATACTTTCTAGCCATTGTTTTCTAAGTAGATAAATGAATTTCTGTACGTCTATAGAACTTAGGAAGCGGTCGATGATAACCGTAGGATCATCGATCAGGGTTTTCTTAAATGCGTAGTATTCTTGGTATAACATGTAATGAATTACGGTTACGTAATTAGATAACACATATGTCTTCTTTATCAGCTGTATTAACATGCGCTTACGTACCTCTAACATATATTTCATCTGCGCTAGGCCTGAAATGTAGAATCCAAATGATGTAGGTTCAAATACTCCTGTTTCATTATTTCTCTCCCATAATCTAACTTCCGAACTGATTATGTTTTGATGTTTATAAAATGCTAGAGTAAGTTGCTTATCGCTGGTTTCTTCGCACAGGTTAATAACTGTTTCGGTCCAGTTTAAAGCTGAGCTTGGTTTAAAGTATTCTGTAAGTCACTCTTCAGTGTGATTACA
This sequence comes from Trachelipus rathkii, assembly GCA_015478945.1. NCBI lineage: Eukaryota > Metazoa > Arthropoda > Malacostraca > Isopoda > Trachelipodidae > Trachelipus > Trachelipus rathkii. The sequence goes on from JABUQX010102811.1 coordinate 17,376, forward strand.
TATACAAAGTAATTCATCTGGACTCACGAAAATACGCTTGGTATTATAACAGGGTGATTGGGTAGCACACTTGAAAAATTCAAATCCATCGGTTTTTCTTTTATATAAGAATGAAACCCTGCTTCCTGGGATCTTGATTTCCCACTGGATAATGTCTTGTATTGAGGTATACATGTTAAGGTGGTTCATGATATACACTTAGTGAAAATAGAACACTTTTATTACAAACCAGAGAACTTGTGCACCGCTTAAGAGCCAAAACGAGTATGATTTTAAAATGAGTTTGGATCTAAAACACGCATCCTCCAGTATAATTTTCATCCAATCACAGATAAGGTTCAGGATATGAAAAACATGTTTTTACATACCTTAAAACCAAGAAAGTGATAAAAATAATTCTCGACCAATCAACAATACGAGGTCCATAAATAGAGATAAGGATTACTTCCGGCCACTCACAACCAGAAAGGAAACATTTCCCTTCTTACGCTGATTAAAGATCTTACCGATCCAGCATGTCTTTGAAATATATTTATAAAATAATAATAACATTGATTCTCGATTCTTGTCTATACTGGAATTACCTTTTGACCTGGTATTAGGCTTAAATCAGCCTGGGATACAAAAAGGCTTATCCTAAATTTAGGCCTAAATTTAGGCCTAACGTAGTTATTGCACCACATTTTACAGAAAAAGGTCAGTTTGAAATATATTTTGACCTGGAATTAGGTCTAAATCGCCCCGGGATACAAAAAGGATTATCCTACAACACATTTTACAGAGAGAGAGGTCAGTTTCGTATCTGTAAGGAGTGCGGGTTGTTGTGTTTTCTCGTGATGGATTGTCAATGTACATAGATAATAATAATAATAATAATAATAATAATAATAATAATAATAATAATAATAATAAAATAATAATAATAAAGAAAATCCGAATTATTTAAAAAACTTTGAAATATTTTTAGTTACCATTGAGCGAATATATAAATGTAAGTGAATAATTGTTATTTTTAAATAAAAACTTAGAATGATTTTAATAAAATACATGTTATGTTAGCAGTAAGTCAATAGAACATAACGCGGCATAGCTTGGTGTAGAGGGGTGCTAGGGGCTGACCTTACTGATTTATTGCTTTAAGGTACGTAAAATATATGTTTTTAATAAAATTTCATAAAATTTTAGTAAAAAGTTAAATTTTAAACTTGATAGTTATAAAATTTATAAACAAAAAGTATTAACAGTTAATAATAATTTCTTCGTTCAAAGTTTTAAGAAACTTTGAAATAATTTTAGTTATATTTGAATGAGTAATATAAATGTACGTGCTTAATTAAAACATAAAATGTTTTAATAAATTATACGTTATATGTGTAAGTGAGTGTGCGTGTGTGTGGGGTGTGTGTGTGTGTGTGCGTGGTGTGTGTGTTGTGTGTGTGTGTGTGTGTGTGTGTGTGACTGTAAGTAAATCTGTGTGTGTGTGTAAGTAAATCTGTGTGTGACTGTAAGTAAATCTGTGTGTGAGTGTAAGTAAATCTGTGTGAGTGTAAGTAAATCTGCGTGTGTAAGTAAATCTGTGTGTGAGTGTAAGTAAATCTGTGTGTGTGTGTGTGTGTGTGTGTGTGTGTGTGTCTGTGTAAGTGTAAATGTAAGTGTCTATCGGTAAATGTAAGTGTCATAGTGAATGTGTGTATAAGTGTCATAGTGAATGTGTGTTCTAAGTAATAAGTGCTGTGTTGGTTGTGTGTGTGTGTGGTGGTGTGTGTGTGTTCTAAATAATAATAACAATAGGCATGAAGTAAATAACACTAAGTATAATAATAAAAATAAAATTAAAAGAATAAAAAGAATAAAAATAAAAAGTATTAAAACAAAATAAAATAATAATAAAGTAAAATAATAAAAATAAAAATAAAAAGAATAAAAAGAATAAAAATAAAAAGTATTAAAACAAAATAAAATAATAATAAAAGTAAAATAATAAAAATAAAATAAAAAGAATAAAAAGAATAAAAATAAAAAGTATTAAAACAAATAAATAATAATAAAAGTAGAATAATAAAAATAAAATAAAAAGAATAAAAAGAATAAAATAAAAAGTTTTTAAACAAATAAAATAATAATAAAGTAAAATAATTAAAAATTAAATAAAAAGAAAAAAAGATAAATAAAAGTATTTAAGACAAAAATAAAATAGATATAATAAATAAAACTATAAAAGAAAAAAACAAAAATTTTAAAAAAAAAAATAACAAAATAGAAATAATAAATAAAAAATATAAAAGAAAACATAATGTTAATAAATATATGAGTTAAAACAGTAAAGCAGAAAGTTAAAGCAGTAAAGCAGAAAGTTAAAGCAGTAAAGCAGAAGTTAAAACAGTAAAGCAGAAAGTTAAAGCAGTAAAACATGAGTTAAAGCAGTAAAGCAGTAAAACAAAAGCATACTAATCCCCCCTTGGTGTTAGGTAACACCTCTATTGATTTACTGATTTACTGCTTTAAGGTATGTAATGTTAATAAATATATGAGTTAAAGCAGTAAAACATATGAGTTAAAGCAGTAAAACATGAGTTAAAGCAGTAAAGCAGAAAGTTAAAACAGTAAAGCAGAAAGTTAAAGCAGTAAAACATGAGTTAAAGCAGTAAAGCAGTAAAACAAAAGCATACTATCCCCCTTGGTGTTAGGTAACACCTCTATTTATTTTAACTGATTTACTGCTTTAAGGTTGTAAATGTATATGAGTTTTAAGCAGTAAAGCAGAGAGTTAAAGCAGTAAAGCAGAGAGTTAAAGCAGTAAAGCAGGGAGTTAAAGCAGTAAAGCAGAGAGTTAAAGCAGTAAAGCAGTAAAACAAAGGCATACTAATCCCCTAGGTGTTAGGTAATAACACCTCTATTGTTTTACTGATTTACTGCTTTAAGGTATGTAAAGTATATGTTTTTAATAAAATTTCGTACAATTGTAGTAAAAATAAAATGAAATTATATATCAGACACTCTGAATTTTTCTTCTTACATACATTTTTTAAAAATTTCTAAATTAAAAGTATTAAGTAAAAAGTATTAATAAGTAAAAATAATGTTAATAAAATATATGAGTTAAAAATAGGTCTGTAATGAGTTACAGTTTTAGGTTCGCTAAAATGTTTTTAATAAAAATGTTTAAGTATGAAATAAAAATGAATGACTCATAGTATATTTGAAAAGAAATTTTTGAATATCTCTATATATATATATATATTTCGTTCGCGCGGGAATATTGCATCTTGCGGGCGGCACGCGCGGGCGGGTTACGCGGAAATACAAGCACCTGCGGGCGCACGGGGCGGGTACGCGGAAATATTGCGCCGGCGGGCGCACGGGCGGGGGGGCGCGGCGGGTCGCACCTGCGGGTGCGGGGGGTCGTGGGCCTTCGCGCGGTGGGATCATGCGCGTCCTGGGGGGGCAGCTTAATGAATCTAGAGGTAGACTAAAACGATGAGGTCCTCAAAGATGAATCATCAATATAGGTGGTCATCAAAGATGACTTCATCAAAGATAAGTCATCAAAGATGAATTCCAATTGGGCATCAAGTTGAGGCATTAATGCTGAGGCATCAAAGTTTTGAGGCATTAAAAATATCGATGTGTGAGTGTAAAGTGTATCTGCTGTGTGTGTGGGTGTGAGTGTAATTGTATAAGGGCTAGTGTAATGTCTATGAGAGTGAAGTGCTTATATTAGTGTAACGTGCTTTATAAGTGCTCCTAGTGGTTTTATTGTCATAGTGGAATGTGTGTATAAGTGTCATAGTGTAAGTGTCTATGGTATATATAATATGTAATATATAATATATAATATATATATATAATATATATATATATTAATATAATATATATATATATATATATATATATATATATATATATATATATATATATATATATATATATATATATATATATATAATATATAATATATATATATATATAGGCTTATAAGTGGTAGAAAAATACAAACTACATAGTAGGAAACAACCTCGCAACTTTAATATACACCACATCGATTCCTCCATACCTTATTACCTAGGAGGGGTAGATACCCAATCATTAGGGCTATTCGGGCTCAGGGGAGGCTAGAAAAGGCTTGAAAAAAGTGGCACTCAGTTGGCACTATGTGGCACTCACTTGGAACTCATTGGCACTCACTTGGCACTCATTGGCACTCATTGGCACTCACTTGGCACTCACCTGGCACTCATCTAATACTCATAGAACACTAATAGAACATCACTAGATACTTCTTACGGTGATTGGGAATCATCAAAGCCATCAAGTTAGCGTGGGTCAAAATTGACCCATGGTATATGGCAGGGACAAGGCTGAAATATCATGGTCAAACAAGGTTAAGCAGTAATACCTTCAGTTAACACATACGTAAAAAGTTCCCGCTCAGATATCATAGTATATTTACATTCTGGGTCACCTGCATAAATACTTTCTAGCCATTGTTTTCTAAGTAGATAAATGAATTTCTGTACGTCTATAGAACTTAGGAAGCGGTCGATGATAACCGTAGGATCATCGATCAGGGTTTTCTTAAATGCGTAGTATTCTTGGTATAACATGTAATGAATTACGGTTACGTAATTAGATAACACATATGTCTTCTTCAGCTGTATTAACATGCGCTTACGTACCTCTAACATATATTTCATCTGCGCTAGGCCTGAAATGTAGAATCCAAATGATGTAGGTTCAAATACTCCTGTTTCATTATTTCTCTCCCATAATCTAACTTCCGAACTGATTATGTTTTGATGTTTATAAAATGCTAGAGTAAGTTGCTTATCGCTGGTTTCTTCGCACAGGTTAATAACTGTTTCGGTCCAGTTTAAAGCTGAGCTTGGTTTAAAGTATTCTGTAAGCCACTCTTCAGTGTGATTACATATACAAAGTAATTCATCTGGACTCACGAAAATACGCTTGGTATTATAACAGGGTGATTGGGTAGCACACTTGAAAAATTCAAATCCATCGGTTTTTCTTTTATATAAGAATGAAACCCTGCTTCCTGGGATCTTGATTTCCCACTGGATAATGTCTTGGATTGAGGTATACTTGTTAAGGTGGTTCATGATATACACTTAGTGAAAATAGAACACTTTTATTACAAACCAGAGAACTTGTGCACCGCTTAAGAGCCAAAACGAGTATGATTTTAAAATGAGTTTGGATCTAAAACACGCATCCTCCAGTATAATTTTCATCCAATCACAGATAAGGTTCAGGATATGAAAAAACATGTTTTTACATACGTAAAATCAAAAAAGCGATAAAATAATTCTCGACCAATCACATACGAGGTCATATAGAGATAAGGATTACTCCGGCCACTCACAAGAAAGGTAAACATTTCTTCCTTAGCAAATTAAAGGATCTTACCGATCCAGAATGTTTCAGTTTGAAATATATTGATAAAATAATAATAACATTGATTTCTCGATTCTTGTCTATACTGGAATTACCTTTTGACCTGGTAATAGGCTTAAATCAGCCTGGGATACAAAAAGGCTTATCCTAAATTTAAGACTAAATTTAGGCCTAACGTAGTTATTGCACCACATTTTTCAGAAAAAGGTCAGTTTGAAATATATTTTTACCTGGAATTAGGTCTAAATCGCCCCGGGATACAAAAAGGATTATCCTAATTCACATTTTACAGAGAGAGGTCAGTTTCGTATCTGTAAGGAGTGTTGGTTGTTGTGTTTTCTCGTGATGGGTTGTCCATGTACATAGATAATAATAATAATAAATAATAAATAATAATAATATAATAATATAATAATAATCAATAATATAATATAATAATAATAATAATAAAGAACAATCCAATTATTAAAAAACTTTGAAATATTTTTAGTTAACATCGAGGGAATAATATAATGTAAGTGAATAATTGTTATTTTTTAAATAAAAACTTAAAATATTTTAATAAAATACATGTTATGCTAGCAGAGAAGAACTTATTGCGGCATAGCTTGGTGTAGAGGGGTGATAGGGGCTGACCTTACTGATTTATTGCTTTAAGGTACGTAAAATATATGTTTTTAATAAAATTTCATAAATTTTAGTAAAAGTTTTTTTAAAACCTTGATAATTATAAAATTTATAAACAAAGAGTATTAACAGTTAATAATAATTTCTTCGTTCAAGTTTAAAGAAACTTTGAAATATTTTTAGTTATGTTAATAAATGTACGTGCCTTAATTAAACATAAACTGTTTTAAATAATTTACGTTATTGTGTCAGTGAGTGTGCGTGTGTGTGGGTGGGTGTGTGTGGTGCGTGGTGTGTGTGTGGTGTGTGTGTGTGTGTGTGGTGTGTGACTGTAAGGTAAATCGTGTGTGTGTGTTAAAGTAAATTCTGTGTGTGAACGGTAAGTAATCTGTGTGTGAGTGTAAGTACATCTGTGTGTGAGTGTAAGTAAATCTGCGTGTGTAAGAAAATCTGTGTGTGAGTGTAAGTAATCTGTGTGTGTGTTGTGTGTGTGGTGTGGGTGTTGTGTAAGTGTTGTGTGTGTCTATGCGTAAATGTAAGTGTCATAGTGAATGTGTGTATAAGTGTCATAGTGGATGTGTTGTGTACAAGTGTAAGTGTGTGTGTGTGTGGTGTGTGTGTGTGTGTGTGTGTGTGTGTGTGTGTGTGTGTTCTAAATATAATAACAATAGGCATGAAGTAAATAACACAAAGTATAATACTAATAAACTAGAATAACAAGAATTAAAAGAATAAAATAAAAGTATTAAAACAAATAAATTTTTATTTGAAGTAAAATATAAAAATAAAATAAAAAGATAAAAAGAATAAAAATAAAGAATATTAAAACAAAATAAAATAATAATAAAAGTAAAATAATAAAAAATAAAAATAAAAGAGAAATAAAGAATAAAAATAAAAAGTATTACAACAAAATAACTTAATAATAATGTAAAATAGTATAAATAATGAAAGAGAAGAAATTAAGAAATAAAAATAAAAAGTATTAAAACAAAATAAAAATAATAATAAAGTAAAATAATAAAAATAAATAAAAGAATAAAAGAAATAAAAAATAAAAAAAGTATTAAAACAAAATAAACATAGAAATTTTATATAAAAAATAGAAAACAAAGCTTAGGATTACACACAGAATAATAATTAAAAATATTAAAGAAAACATAATGTTAATAAATATATGAGTTAAAACAGTAAAGCAGAAAGTTACAAGCAGTAAAGCAGAAAGTTAAAGCAGTAAAGCAGAAAGTTAAACGTAAAGCAGAAAGTTAAGCAGTTAAAACAATGAGTTAAAGCAGTAAAAGCCGTAAAACAAAAGCATACTAATCCCCCTTGTTGCTATGTAACACTCTATTGATTTTACTGATTTACTGCTTTAAGGTATGTTAATTGTTAATAAATATATGAGTTAAAGCAGTAAACCATATGAGTTAAAGCAGTAAAGCAGAAAGTTAAAGCAGTAAAGCAGAAAGTTAAAACAGGAAAAGCGAAAGTTTAAAGCAGTAACATGAGTTTACAAGCCAGTAAAGGCAGTAAACAAAAGCATACTAATCCCCCTTGGTGTTAGGTAACACCTCTATTGATTTACTGATTTACTGCTTTAAGGTGTGTAATGTATATGAGTTAAAATCAGTACAAAGCAGAGAGGTTAAAGCAGTAAGCAGATGATTTAAAAGCAGTAAAGCAGGGAAAGTTAAAGCAGTAAAGCATGGAGTTAAAGCAGTAAAGCAGTAAAACAAAGGCATACTAATCCCCTAGGTGTTTAGGTTAATAACACCTCTATTGTTTTACTGATTTACTGCGCTTTAAGTATGTAAATTATATGTTTTTAATAAAATTTCGTACAATGTAGTAAAAATAAAATGATTATATATCAGGCACTCTGATTTTTCTTCTTTACATACAATTTTTTAAAATTTAATAAATTAAAAGTATTATGTAAAAAGTATTAAGTAAAAATAATGTTAATAACATATATGTGTTAAATAATAGGTATGTAATGAGTTACAGTTTTAGGTTCGCGAAAGTGTTTTTAATAAAAACGTTTAAGTATGAAATAAAAATGAATGACTCAAAGTATATATAAAGAAATTTTTTGAATAGTTTACATTGATATCTATTTTTCGTCGCGCCGGGATATGCGCCTGCGGGCGTCACGCGGCGGGCGGGGTAACGCGGAAGTACGGCACCTGAGTGCCGCACGCGCGGCGGTGTACGCGGAAATAATTGGCGCCTGCGGGGCGCACGCGGCGGGCGTTGGCGCGGCGGGGTTCGCACTTGCGGGTGCGGGGTCGTGGGCCTTCGCGCGGTGGGATCATGCTGCTCCTGGGGGGCATGCTTTATGATCTTAGAGGTAACAAAGATTGAGTCATCAAAGATGAAATCATCAATATAGGTGGTATCAAAGATGATTCATCAAAGATGAACCTTCAAAGTTGGGCAATCAAGTTGAGGCATTAAATGCTGAGGCATCAAAGTGAGGCAATTACAAATATCGAGTGTGTGAGTGTAAGTGTATCTTGTGTGTGGGTGTGAGGTGTAATTGTTATATGGGCTAGTGTAAGGTCTAGGAGAGTGTAATTGCTTATAAGTGTAAGTGCTTATAAGTGTCCTAGTGTTTATAATTGTCATAGTGAATGTGTGTATAAGTGTCATAGTGTATTGTGTGTAGGTGCGTGTGCAAGTAATATATATATATATATATATATATATATAATATATTATATATATATAATATATATATATATATATATATATATAATATTATATATATATATATATATATATATATATTTTATATATATATATCATATATATATATGGCTATAAGTGGTAGAAAAATACTAACTCATAGTAGGAAGCATCCTAGCAACTTGTAATATACACCAATCGATTCCTCATACCTTATTACCTAGGGGTAGACACCCATATTAGGGCTATTCGGGGCTCAGGGGAGGCTAGAAAAGGCTTGAAAAAAGTGGCACTCAGTTGGCACTATGTGGCACTCACTTGGCACTATGTGGCACTCACTTGGCACTCATTGGCACTCACTTGGCACTCATTGGCACTCACTTGGCACTCACTTGGCACTCACCTGGCACTCATCTAATACTCATAGAACACTAATAGAACATCACTAGATACTTCTTACGGTGATTGGGAACCATCAAAGCCATCAAGTTAGCGTGGGTCAAAATTGACCCATGGTATATGGCAGGGACAAGGCTGAAATATCATGGTCAAACAAGGTTAAGCAGTAATACCTTCAGTTAACAAGCCAAAAACTACCGTGGGCCAAAATTGACCCATGGTATATGGCAAGGTTAAGCCCGAAATATCATGGTCAAACAAGGTAAAGACATCAAAAAATAGGGCTAAGCCCCTAAAGGAAGATAAAAATTACCGTGGGCAAAAATTGACCCATGGAATACCAAAGGGTAGCCAAAAATTACCGTGGGTCAAAATTGACCCATGGAAGACCAAAGGGTAACCAAAAATTAACGTGGGCCAAAAATGACCCACGGAAGATCAAAGGGTAGCCAAAAATTACCCCAGTGGGCAAAAAATTGCCCCATGGTCGAAAAAATTAGGGGGCGTAAATAGGGGACAATACGTACAACGGTTGCTAACGCGCCATCCGTTTTGGGGCGCAACCCTTCTTCGAAGGTTGCCAAAAATTAGGGTTTGCCACAAAAAAATTAGGGTTGCCTAAAAAGTTAAGGTTGCCAAAAATTAGGTTCTCAAAAAATTAGGGTTCTCAAAAAATTAGGGTTCTCAAAAAATTAGGGTTCTCAAAAAATACCGTGGGCCAAAAATGACCCATGGAAGACGGAAGGGTTGGTCGAAAAAAAAGGTAAAGTCCCAAAAAGGGTAAAGGCCCAAAAGGTCCAAGGTCAGGTAAATTTGGGCTAAAAAAGGTCAAGCCCAAAAGGTAAAGTTCCCAGAAAAAAGGTCAAGGGCAAGGTAAAAATTGGGCTCAAAAAAAAGGTCAAGGTCAAAAAAGGTCAAGCCAAAAAAGGTCAAGGACAGGTAAAGGTCAGGTAGGTGGTCAAGGTCATTAGCATGCGGAATCCCTCCTACTACTTATATATA
>JABUQX010102811.1:32500-35792 GCA_015478945.1 Trachelipus rathkii
TTGCAAGGGTGCTCCAACGGTACCTGGAAACCCTGACACATGATTGCCGGCGTGGACAAGGTAGGCCCAAGGCCACGACAAACGTGGAAGACCGATTTATACGTCTGCGTGCATTTTGCGAGCGCCACACAACGGCACGACATTTGCAGATACAGCTGGCCGAGGTACACGGCACCAGGGGGAGTGACAATACAGTGCGTCGATGCATTGCGGAACATAATTACCGGCCGGAGGCCTGCCCATACGCTCACCGCACACACGTACTCGAAGGGCGCGAGTGGGCATTTCGCCCGAGAACCTCCATTGGATGGTGATCGATTGAGCAAAAGGTGCTCTTTACGGACGAGACGAGAGTGTTTCTGTACGCCTCGGACAGGTGTGCTAGAGTATACCGACGACCGACGGAGAGGTTCGCGCAATGCAATGTGATGCAGGTGCCGCCATTTTTAAGGTGGGTCGGTTATGGTCTGGGGAGGCATCTCTTTATCGGGGCCTACGGGGTTGCACATCTTCGATGGAGGCACTCTTACAGCCGTAAGGTATATCGCAGACATCCTCGAACCAATATGTTGTGCCAATAGTCCCTACATCGGTGAATTCTTTCATCCTAATGCATGACTATGCAAGATCACACAGGCCCAATGTGTGAACGCTACCTTAGGAGGTTTCAAATTACGGCGTTTGAGTGGCCAGCATATAGTCCGGACCTCAACCCAATCGAACATTTGTGGGATATCATAAAACGTCGGATCCGAAAGATGCAACCCCCTCCACGGACCCCCCCGGACCTGCCACATACACTGCACGACATATGGGATCAAATTACTGTCTAGGACATTCGCCCACTCATCGAGTGAATGCCAGGACGGTGTCAGGGAGCCATCCGTACTAGAGGGGGCATACACTGTATTGAGACAGACCCACACCTCCCGCGGCCATACGCCGTACGTACCAACATTTGTGTGTTTGCAGCGCTAAACCTCCAAACCCTACTGGCGAACCCTTTAGCTGCACCTTGGCCTCACACTCTATCAACCTACTGTTCTGGGGAGGAATCCAACATGTTATTGTCATTGTAAAATAAAGTGTCTTTGCGTTCTTCAATCTTTCCTAAGTTCTTGCCCCGTACTTGTTTGTTGCGTTAATTTTTGACGAAGTAGTATATATATATATATTATTATATATATATATATATATATATAATATATATATATATATATATATATATATATATATATATATATATATATATATAAAATATATATATGGTAGACAATATTTTTTATATCTTCATAAAAGAATATCATATTTCTCTTTTGAGAAAACGTTAATGCTAATTTTCACTGAATAATGAATAGAGTAACTCTTTCTATTTCATATATATATATATATATATATATATATTATATATATATCAAAATAAATATTATATATAATATATATATATTATATATAATCTATTATATATATATTATATATATATATTAAATATATAATATATATAGGTTAAGTTGCATAATAAAAGAAGAAATTATATAGACTTTTCAAAAACTTTATTTAGATTAAAGTTTCATAAAATATACTGTTGAAATCTAAAAATCATCGTAACTTGTTAAAAAAAAATTATTTACTTACATATTTCCAGTATGAAAAATTATACGTCTGCGATTTTACTTCAGCGAGATATAAAACAACTCAACTGTACGACATTAGCTTTAAACTTTTCTGGAACCATATTATATTTTTTTTTTATTAGAAAACTTATATATTTATACATATATATATATATTATATATATATATCATATATATATATATATATATATATATATATATATATATATATATATTATATATATATTATTATATATATATATATATATATATATATTATATAATATATATAACAAAACAGTTATTAATCGACCACAATGGAACTCAGGTACGTCTCTTTGATCATAATAGACTGTTATAGGGACGAAATCATTTTTTCCTCCTATGGTCTTAGGGCAAGGGGTTCCAAAAGCAAAGGAATTAACTCGGAGCTAACTAAATTTATCCGGGCTCCACTATCAACTAAACATTCATATTGATTATTGGTATCACAGTCCAGCGTGATACAAATCATTAATGGCTCTACGCCCGCTTGACAAAGATGGATCGATATAACCATCTCTTCGTCTAAGTCTTTGAAAGATTCATTAATTTTCCTTAATTGATTTTTCTCACATCGTGTAGTTGAGGGATCAGTGATATCAATTAGTGACTACAATAATATATCATTATATATATATATATAATATATATATATATTATTATTTATTATATATATATATATATAATTTAATATATATATTATATATATATATATTTATATATCTAATATATAAGAACCACTGTTTCAATTAGTCATTAGTGATATTAGTGACTATAATATAATCATTATGATTAATATTATATATATATATATATATTATATATATATAATATCTATATATTATATTATATATTATATATATATATATATATATATATATATATATATATACTATTAGAGGTTTAGCGATATTACATATGCCATTTGGCGTATCTGCGCCATTCTTTCCTCTATTCGCATCCGGCCATGAATTTATTTGGCGGATAGCCGGATACATTCTATTTATGAATTATAGGCACTAAATGATCCCAACTTTCTGACATTCATTATGTTCAGACTCGTTGAAATAGTAGTTTATACATGCTGAAGAAGATAGGAGAAATAAGTGAAGCTGTCTTCCCTTATGCTTCGAACAAACACAAAGATGAAACGCTTTACAGGTGATGATAAACCGATTTTAGGTAATTGTATTACTCTTTTTAAACCGTTTGATAGGTTAACTAAGACTATTAGTTCAGATAAATTCTTGTTTGTCAGACGGGATTCCTCTAGTTGCAACTATAAAGCTGCTAATTAAAAGTACAGGGACTTTCAAAGATGACAAGAAACACTCATGCTGGGATAAATACATGATTTCAAATTCTGCAAAACCATAACGCATGTGCAAAAAACAACTTTTCTGGATCCTAGATACAAAACCAAATTTCTTGAACCACGTGTTTCACAGAGGTTTAAAATTTATTTAGCATGCCTATGTGATGAAATGCTGCTAAAGGCAGAAATTTCACCAGCCAATAGAGAGGAAATAATTCCAGAAACAGACAAACATTTATCGTCTGTTAGCAAAACCATTGCTGAATCTATAAACGTTCTTTTGGCTTCCAGCAGCGATTAAGAATCTTGTCAGAGTGTCAAA
>JABUQX010102812.1:0-5000 GCA_015478945.1 Trachelipus rathkii
AAAAAAAATAAAAAAAAATAAAAATTGTGATATGAATGTAATAATTCAGTAACAGTCATCGAGTGAAGAATCGTGAGAAGATTACTCATCGGAAAGGAATTTTTTTTTATTTATGTTTAAGAATAGGAACTGAAATTAATTTTTGATCATATCAGCTTCATAATATATATCGTCTAGTAAAAATTTAATTAAAACTGAAATAATTAGAGGAGATATACCATATAAAATAAATCTAAAAATTCTTTATGACATTATATTATATTATTATAATATAATATATATATATTATATATATATATATACCTACATAACAAACTCGAAAATTATTATGTATTTAATAATTTTTATAATTTAATTATATAACTCTAGAAATATTATGAGAATTCAGGGTTGCTAAAATAAATAATAAAAATAAAATATAAAATAAACTAAAAAATAAAATTAAAAAAAATAAATTACCAACTCCACCTATGATTTTATAATGATGAAAACCATATATCAAACATAGTTTTATATATATATTATTTAATATATATATATTATAATATATATATATATTTAAATATATATATAATATATATATTAATTAATATATATATATATATATATATTATTAATAGATATAATATATCTATAATAATTTAATTAATATTATAATATTAATATATAGTATATATTATACTATTTATATTAATATATATATATTATATTATAAATATTATTATATATATATATATTATATATATATCTAATACATAAATTCGATATAATAATAGTATTAAAATTACTTATTAAGATTGTTTATTGAGTTTAAGTGATTTTAATATATATTTAGAATATTGATGGATGAAAAGGAGAACGGATGATGCAGTAAGTGTGTTAGGAAGTGTGAATAAGGTACTAGGAAATAGTTAGCTTGATGCTAGTTTCAATGTGGTGGATGTTAAAGGGTACTAAGTCTTTGAAGTGACTATCTATAGGGGTCTTAATAGGGTTAAATGTTATGTAAGCTGTGTTAAATTGTATATGTTAGTTAGGGACTATGATTCACTGAGAATACATGATAGTTTTAGATTAAGGTTCATATGTGTTTCTAATAATCTTAGATAGTGAATATAGTTAGTAATAGTGTGAAAGAATTGATAAAATAGTAGAGTTATTAAACTGAGTTTAGAGTGTTATGTGTGTGTAATGAATAAGGGTTAATGACAGAATAATATTGAAAGTAACGTACTATTGATGATGGTTTTTTGGTCTGTGTGATAAGGATGACTGACAGTCGGTTTGGTTAAGCGATGTATAGGTGGTGTGTTGTTGGGATATCGACTAGAGTAATATTAAGACCAAAAGAAAATATATGGAATTGAGTATGAGTTAATTACGAAATTGTCATTGATAAGAAGAATTATGAAGTTTGGTATTATAAGGCAGACTAAAGGTTAGCAAAATGGATATGATATGGTACGTTTTTTTTTAAGGATTATATGGTTCTGCCCACCTGGCCAGGGTGATAAATGATATATATCTTAAACTTGACGATATATAGCCTAATATTAGAGGGTCCGTAAGTGTATCCCGTGAAGATCTATGGGTGGTAATTTTCTTTAGATCTTGAGATGACTAGAATATTCAACTTATATAGTATTAAGATGATGGGACGTAAGGTATGGAGCTTTATTATTCTTATTGATATAATATATTGTCATGTATCTTTATACTAACTTCATTTCTTTCCGATGCACATGTCAACTATCACACGCTCACTATAATATATATATATATATATATATATATATATATATAATAACTATACCAGTTATTATGATAAACAAAAGGATGATATATTATATTAATTATATATGATATATTATTATATAATATTAATTAATATTATATTAATCAATGATTGTCACTACACTATAATCTATATATCTACGGCTAAGAGCACTATTTACAGTATAAGGAGGTGTGACAATATCACGCTATAAATTTCATATCCTGACTTAGTGTTAAATTACGCATTATAGTATGGATCACAGTATAGCAGGCTTTAAAGTGATATGAGAGATTTAAATTCAGTACAGGAAACACAGAAGACTGGAATGAAATTATACATTAATCAGAAGGGCATGAAAAGAAGGAACATAGACGCATCGTAACTATGAATATATACCTATATAATATATTATACTATACAGTATAATACTACGTAGCAGTACATAGATAACAGCTATAATATATTATTGCAGCTAATCGCCTCACTCTCTGTTAACTATCAAAGACTGATCTGTATTACAATGGATTCGTAGGTGTTCTACTCAACAGTGGGTAAGTTTCCCTCGATCAGACTCATACTCGGAGAGTATCTTGTGCAGGTGAGAACTCGATTAAAAGAAAATGATCAATAATAAGTTAGAGAAATTTGAACTCCTGTGTGTGCAAACATTTCTTTGAGCATAGTAGGGTTCAGTGATTCTGCGAATAGTGATATTATTGTGCACACACCTCATTATGAGTATACAGTTTATTGTGCGGTATAGTGAAACCTTGTGTCAACCTTTAGACTATATGAAGCGGAGTAAACATTGCCATTGATAACTCTAAACTAGTTTAACGACAATGATAGGCATAAGATTATATTTAAAAAGATATCAATATACTAATCAAATAATAGGGCAAATGATAAAAATATAATATTGTTTAGTAATTGGTAAGCTTAATCTCTGAAATGTAAGAAATATAATTGTACAGTGTGCAGTTCTTATAAATACTGATACTCCTATATTCTATTATTAGTGTGAATGGCTACTACTTATATATATATATACCCACTTAACAAATCACTTAATTAATAATAATTATAGTTATTAATATATATATATATTATATATATAGTATAATTATATATATATATATATATAATTATATATTATAATATGTAATTTAGGTAGAGTGAGAGATGTTGAAGAACGGTAAAATTTATGCATGGTATTACATAGATATTATATATATAATGAGTGAAATGATTCAAGAACGAACGCGAGATAGGTGTGATTATGATTCTGTATTGTGTGAGTTGGTGTATTATATTATCATATAGCGATGTTGAGGCAGGATGTGTTATTATCCTTGTTTCATTTATGTATATGATGTATCAGAGTATATACTGTAAATGATTTGAGTGAGTGGGGTGGCTAGGTAAATATGTGATGCTAATAATGATGGAGAATAGTAAGAGAGTGGAAGGTACTATTCTATATATAGTATAATATTGAATTTGGTTTATGATGTGTGAATTGATAATGATAGAGTTTTATGATATGATTATGGTAGAGATTTTATGGCTAATTAGTAGTGTATATAATAATAGAGTGTGATTATGAAAGTAACTTAGGTAAGTAGTATAGATTATTGAGTTGTGAGAAGGAAATATTCTTCATTGAAAGTAACATAAATGATATAGATTATGTAGGTCATACTTAGATACACATGTTACTAAGTTATATAAATATTTATAGGATTATTAATTTGGTGATATGATTATAGTGATAATGGATGTGAATGCAGAGGTAGTAGGATAAGTTGTGAATGCAGGTAAATATGGCTGTGCAATTAAATGTATTTGATGGATGTAAAGGGATACTAATGTATTGAGTGGCTCATGGTCTTGATGAGCGGTTTGATTTATTTTACCTATGCGTTTAAATATGTAATAGTTATATGAGTACTTATTAACTAGATAAGAGATAGAATCTAAAGTAGATATGTATGTTAGTTAATGGACAATCTATAGTGAGAGTGTGTTTAGACTATGTGTGAAAGAATTGGATACACACCAATGCAAGCGTATAACAGTGCGGGTTATCTGTGTGAGAAGTGGCTTGAGTACAGAAAACTGAGATAGGGATGTTGAGATAGTTGGTGTCAGGACGTGTGTACAATGGATGAGGGATGTGAGTTTGGATTAGCTTGTATATTATGGCGGTGGCTGAAGGACGTTAGCGACTATCGTTGACGAGTTGTGGATGTCTCTTCTGTGGTGTATAATATGCACTCTAGGTGGCGCATGTGTCATTAAGAGTAAAATTATGATTAAAGTATAAATGTTACTGAAGAAAGAAATGTGAGTTTTGCAGAGAAGAAAGGTGCATTAATAGGAGTGAATTAGTGACTTCGGGGGATTGTGAGGGGGTATGTTGTGTGACCTACACTGAGGCTAAAGGGATGAACCCTACTAATATCATGTAACGATAGCATAGTGAGGGTCGTCTCGGTCCCGTGAAGTCTATACTAGTAGATTATTTTGACTAGTACGAATAAGGAGTTTACATATATATGTTATTAATATATGAGGTATAGTAGCGGATATAAAGTCTGGACTTTTCTTTTTGAATTGTGTATAATTCCTTTACTTATACTTATAATATATTGTATTCTGTGTGTAATGTATTATGTGGAAAATATTTGATGAAATTATATAATTATATTAATTTAAATATATATAATATATATATATATCTATAATATACTATATATATTAATATTTATTAAATTAATAATAATATATATAATATAATATATATATATATAATTAATATATATTATATATATATATATATAATATATATATATTAATAATATTATATTATTTATATATATATTATATATATATATTAATATATAACTATATATAATATGTATAGTGTAAATACTAAGTATATATATAAAAGTTACTGTGAATAGTTGATGAACTTTATAGTGTTAAAAATATTATTTTGATAAATATGCACAGTAAAATAATAAGGATAGATTTTATAATGAGGCAATATTTTCACATCTAGTTAAGTATTAACAAACATAGAAACAACACATAATATATATAAGTTTATTATATTACATACATAAAGACTAATGTGTGGTGTTTACACATCAATTCTAATATATTTAGTAGTTAAGTTTTCAAATATGTGACTACTTGAAGAATGTATAGGCTTCTACAT
>JABUQX010102812.1:12500-25925 GCA_015478945.1 Trachelipus rathkii
TATAATATTTAATATATTATATATATATATATGGCCAGTCTCCAGATTAGGTGCCCCTGTATCTAAAAAAAACACTATATCTACATAAAAAACTGAATACAGTTTTGAATTCAGCGGAACATTGTAATGCAAGAACCAAAAAAAAAAAATAAAAAAAAAAAATAGTATTTAAGACTTTATAAATAACTCCAAAAAATATTATAATCGTTGCGCGTTTTCCAAACTTAATTTAAACATGATCCCATAAAAAATATACGTTTTCTTTATATCTTTTCAATACTTTAGGGGAAAACTAAAATAATTGGCAAAAAATTAAAAAATTAAAAATAAAAATTAAAGTTAAATTAAAATTAAAAAATTAAAATTGCATATAGTTTAGTTTAGGTTAGGTCAGGTCATCAAAAAAATTTAATTTCTCTCTTAGACATATTCTATCATAGAGTCTTGTGTGCGTGTGTGCGTGTGTGTGTGCTGTGTGTGTGTGTGTGTGTGTGTGTGTGTGTGTGTGTGTGTGTGTGTGTGTGTGTTGTGGTGTTCGCAATTTAACATTGAAAAGAAAATATTGGGGGACTCATGACTGGGGAACGCAAAAATTTGGGGGAACGACAGAAATAATCTACATGAAACCTCGTTATTATTTGTACTTTTATTCTTAACACCTTTATTTTATTTCTTCTTGATTTTGTCCTCACTGCAATGTGCGCTGATTTCAAAAATGTATTCATTTTATGGTAGCTATCATAGTTTTTTTTACATACATGGGGACAATCGAAAAGCTGACCTATATATATATATATATTATATATTATATATATATATATATATATATTATATATATATATATATATATATGATATATATATATATATAATTTAGTATATTATTTCTATGTATATTTTAATTATATATTTATATATATATATTATAATCAATATATTTATATGCTTTTAAGTCCGCAATTCCACAATTGCGGAATACCAAATTAAATTGAGGAATTGCAATTGCGATAATTTGAAAATGTTGTGCGAATTGCAGTTAGCGGAATGACTATATCATTCCGCAGTTAGAGGACTACCAAAAAAAAATTGTTGAAGTTTCAGTGAATGCAAATTTATAGTCCACAAATTTTTACACGTTGACCATCTTTGTACGTTTGATGATATGCAAATGAGAAAATCTTTTTGTTTTTTTTTTTTTTTTTTTTTTGTGTAACAGCACTATATATTTTAACGGTTTTCTTCTTTTATTTCTGATGTAAAATTTATCAATATTAAATAATGATATTGAGTGTTACTATTCGACGCTATTTCTCAATATCGATAATATAGTTTTCTCCGACTGTTCCTTAAGTTATAATCGCTATGATCCATATTATTTGTAGCAACATCCCGGCACTAGTTTTTTAATAGCAGACGTATATTATTTCCCACATTTGCAATTTTACTAAGTTTTGTGCTCAATTTGGCTTTTTTTCGTTTTCGATTTTATTTGTTATCACTGAAGGCGGTACAATGAGAATAAATATGCGTGTTTTTTTGTATTTTTAAATTCGAGAATGTGCAGTATTAATATAACTGGGTAAGTAATCAATGCTAAACCACGCTTAAAATAAGCAGTGGTAATACTATTTAGTAATTACAATACTTAAACATGAGAATAAAATTGTGGTGGAAAAAATTGCATTAACATGTGTCTTGGTAGCTTAATTCCATTATAATTATCATATTTTTTTAACCATATTTTATATATTTTATAATATATTTAATTATAATTTTTAATATTACCGAAATTTTTTAAAGCCATAATTTATATGAAACATGTCACCACCAAATTTCAGATAAATTGTATTGTAAAGTCAACATAAATGATGAATAAATTAATATAAATCGAAAAATGAAAGTCTAAAACAAGTATTAAATATATATATAATATATATATATATATATATATATAATATATTAATATTAATATAATATATATATTATACTATATTATATATATCTATATATAATATATATATATATTATATATATAATAATATATATTATACTATATTATATTATTATATATATTATATAATATTATATATACTATATATATATATATTTCTCAAAATTATTTGGAATATTCGCCCAAAACGAGGAACCTACTAGGGAAGTAATTACCCGAGTTGATTACGGCCGGATCGGATAGTCCAAAACTTGGCCGGATTAAGCCGAATACCGGAATAGTTGCCGGATTCCGGTCCCCATCCAAATATTATATATATATATATATATATATATACTAATATATATATTATATATATATATATATATATATATATTATAATATATAATATATAATATTATATATATATTTGCGGATGGGCCGGTATCCGGCAAACTATCCGGTATCCGCTTATCTCGGCCAAGTTTTTGACATCTGGATAACGTATCTCAGGAAACGACTTACAATTACCACCTTTATTAACAAACAAAGCAATTTGAGAAATTATATATATATATATATATTATATATATATATATATATATTATATATAATATATTATATATATATATATATATATAATATATATATATATAATTATAATATATATATATATTATATATATATATATATATATATATAATATATATATGATATATATATATATAATATATTATTATATATATATATATAATTTAATACTTGTTTAGACTTTCGATGTTGGGTGCCAATGTTATATTTATTTTATTCATCCTTTATGTTGACTGTACAATACAATTTATCTGAATTTGGTGGTGACACTTTTCATAAATTATGGTAAAAATTTTTGTATATAAATATTTATATATAATATATTATAAAATATTAAATATGGTAAAAATATGATATTTATAATGAATTAAGCTACCAAGACACATGTGTTAATGCAATTTTTACCACCACAATTTTATTCTCACGTTAAAGTATTGTAATTACCAAATAGTAATTACCACTGCTTATTATAACGTGTTTAAGCATTGTATTATTTTCCAGTATATATACGCACATTCTCAGAAATTTAAAATACAAAAAAACAAACGAATTCTATTCTCAATGTTTACCCGCCCTTCAGGTGATAAAATATAAAATCGGAAGCAATGTTCGGTGCACAAATTGATAAAATGCAAAGTTATAATATATATATATATTTATATATATTATTATATATTATATTATAATATATCTATATATTATTATTATTATTTTATTTATTTTTTAAAAGTATTTTAATAGTATTATTAATTTGTATATGGATACAAATTATATATATATATTATATTAATATTATAATAAATATTTAAATATATTAAATTAATTTAATTAATTTATAATTATATATATTAATTAATATATATATATTATATATATATATATATTTATATATATTATATTATAATATAATATATATATTAATATATATATTATATATATATATATTATTATATATATATATTAATATATAATTAATATATATATATATATAATATAATATTATAATATATCTATATATATTTATATTAATATATATATATTAATAATTAACATTTAGGACTTTATTTATAATGTTTTGGCCCATTACGAACATATTTGAGCTTATCGAGATTTATTATTTTTATTTAAACTGAAGGCGGTGATATAATACATTGTAGATATTAAAGTTCGGAACTGACTTGATCTTGTTTGTACTTTTTTAAATCCCACCGCCATAGAACATGGTGTATTCTGTAGCTTACTCAGTTCCAACACTTATTTCAAACAAGGTTCCGCAAGAATTTTAACTTCTTTCATTTCTCTCATCCCTCTATTATTAGATCTATAGTTCTATAAGTACCCCAATATATAAGTGAAACGGAGATACAGGAGGATGTAAAAATTACAGGGGAATATCCTTGTTGGACCAATTGGTAAAAACATACGAGAGAATGGCAGTAGAGCCCAGACTGAGGAAAGAACAGCACGGATATAGAAAGAACAGAAGCGCGACAGATCTCTTGTCTCGCTTGGAAGAATTAGGTTAGAACAGGCCAATGACAATATAATAAAGGCTAGCTATATATTTAGCACTGTCATAGATATGAAGAATGATTTTGATTCAGTTCCTAGGGAGAGATTGTGGAGAGTTTTAGGGAGAGAATATGCAATGGATAAAAAGTTAAGAGGAACCCTGGAGAGTTTACTTAAGAATAGTAAATGAATAGGGAATGGTTTGAGGTGAGAACAAGAGTCAAACAGGGAAGCGTGTTGTCACCAATTTTGTTTGCTGGAGAGAAGAGGGTAATTGGCTGAGAGAGGTGGTGACATTTAATCTTTACCGTTTTATCGAATAGGCTTATATTAACAGGTTGTGTGGTTTAAGCAAGCCGGTTACTTGAAACTTCAGAAATAGAAGAAGATTAATTGTGTGCTTAGTATGAGAATGAAGGATTATGAGAGTTATTAATAGAGCTGAAAGTGGATGTGGAGGTAATTAAATTAAAAATGTGGAGAAAGTGTTAATACTTGAAGAGTAATTTGACCGAGTAAATATTTTTTAAAGTATAAGCGCACAGAATAAATTTGTCATGAACCCCAGTGAGTTCAACTAATAAAGAATAGCCGCAGTATAGGTGGGAACTGGTAAGACAGATGTACCTCATTAACTGAAAATGTAGGTCAAGAGATGAAGATAAATGGGGTTAAGATAAGTTTGGGATTAATATTCGAGGGGGTTGATTGACATACGATCTCATACATATAACTGAAGTTACACACATGATGTAATGAAGTATAAATCGCTATATAACGAGATGAGATTGAGTGTCACAACGAAACAAAACATGCGTAGAGTCTAAAGCAAGTGATTAATATAATACTAGTCTTTCTAGAGAGCGTAATAGTGGAATAAAAAGACTTAAAACAAAAGCTCAGACATAATAAGAAGAATATAGGGTATAGGATATAGGTATTATGAAGTGATAATACGGCATTATATTAAATATAATTCATGAATGCATACTAGTATATGAGTGTAGTGAGATCACAACCTAATACCTATAGGATGATAGTACTGATAACGTAATAGGATATATGTAGAGACGATGTAACCAAGAGGAAGATGGGAGTGAGAGTTTGGCAGGAACAAAACTCAGTCATGGAAGACCCAGGATAGAAACATATGGGAGCTATATACGGTGATAGTTACGTCATATCTTAAGTATGAAAAGACATATAGTAGAGAAATATAATAGCTCATATATTACGATGCGGAGATATTGAGAGAAGTAAGGGAGTTATCTTGAGTAAGGATAGAGGAATATGCGTAAGTTATGCGACCAGTCAGGCTAACTCAGGGTCCCTTGCCCTTCCTGGGATAAGGTTGTAGATTCCAATAATTTGGGAAATTTTCCCCATACGCGTAGGAAAGTAAGTAGAACCTACTAATGATGACGATAAGTTACAAACATCATTGCGAACTTTTATCCGGTCGGGATACCATGAGCTATAGTTCATAAAATTTGGCCAGAGAAAAGACCGAAATAACCGAATATTGCCGAGGAGGGATCATCCGGACCCTTATCCCAAGATATATATTATAATATATATATATATATATATATATAATTAATATATATTATATATTATATTATTATATATCACGTTATATATACTATGTGTAGCTTGCTTATGATCCTTATATTCTACTTGTACTTAGTGTATTGACGACGCTGAGGCCGAAGAAATAGCATTGAAAATAACCCTCCTAGTTATCCGCCTGTATCCACTGGTGCCTATCCAGTATCTATATAACTGTAGAGAGGTATACTTGCAACTAGATTTGCCGGCGACTCAAGGGAGGGCAAAAAACAGAGAGGAGTTAAAGGATACGTCATTGACCCTTAGAGGTATCTTCTTTCTTTCGTTTGGGAGGAACTCACTCTATTGCCTAATTAGAAAATGGGCTAACTGAGATTCATAATTAATGAATTAAATGTATACTAAGAACATGAGTTATATAAGTGATGACTATTATAGAATATATCGTATAATGGCACTGACAATATAGGCGAAACGCTATCATACTGGGATGTACTGAACCATACATAATGAGTTAGGACAATAGTAAATTTAATAATCATATACTTAAATTATTATATAAATATTATATATATATATATATATATAATTTAATATATATATATATATATTATAATATATTATTTATATTATAATATATATAATATATATATAAGATTTTCATCTTAATACAGTTTGACTTATCGTATTTTCATAAAATGTTATTAATATTTATTATTAATCATATTATGTTGACTAGTACTATATACAATTTTCTGAAATTCGAATGTGACTGTTTCATAAATTATGTAGGTAATAATATGTATAATTATTACAATAATTAGTTATAATATTAATATAAAATTATAAAAATATAATAAAAAAATATGATATTTATTATGGAAATTAATGCTACCAAGAAACTGTTAATAGCTCATATGTCAACTGTCTCATATTGGCATCTATCTATTCTCATTGTACTTAAGGTAAGATTGTATTACATAATCGTTTGACATCGACTCTTATGCGAAATATCCGCCGAACACTCAACGCGGAATTCTCGGCATGTGTCACACGCATGTAAGTTCATATACTCCATACCATAAGGTAAATGGCGCAAGAGTTGCCATAACAACGATCTGCATCTATTGAGATTATTTTGAAAATTTTCATTTTAATATTTTTTACAGAGAATATATTAACTTTGAATTTTACAGGTCTCGCCGACGGTTTGGGGACAGATGGCATAGAGGACGTTAAAGTCGCCCTCTGCGAGTTGATCGATTCACCCGAGACTATGAAGGACCGTCGGAGAGGAGACCAATGTCAGGCTGAACCTCCTACTATAAAAACTGATAACAACTAGTCCTTGGACGATGGGAAAATAAAAACTATTACGTTGCTAATACTATAAAAGTGGTGTCCATACTATATAAATGGTCAACCTTTAAAGTCGTATTTTTAAAAAAAAAACATCATTAAATAAGGAGTGACATCGAGAATTTATATATTGTATGCTTGAGATAAGTGATTAATAGCTAACACTCTGCATGATGCTTGAATCGGAATCTGAGTAGAATAATACTCGTAGATCCATTCAGATACATCGATAATCGTTTCGTTTCGGGAAATATAAAAAACTAATATCACTTTCCAATGATCTTATGCCCGCGTCTGCCGCATATATTATTAAATAAAACGATATTAGATCCTATTTACTAATAAATAAAATACAAAAAAAATTATAAAAAAAAAGATTTTTTCACTGATGTTTGATCATTATCAGATCTTACAAAGTATGAGTCATAAGTTAAAATTTTTGTAGGACTATAAATTTTGGGGCATTCCACTGAAATCAAACAATTTTTTTTTTTTGGATCGTCTCTGATATCGTAGTAGGCTAATTCCTTCTATTCAACCCAGATATGCAATATTCCACAACTATTTTATCATATATTATCGACAATTGCCATTCCACTCAATTTATTATATTAGGGTATCCGCATATGTCTGGTAATTATGTCGAGTATATATATATAATGGTGTCACTACGAATTTTCTTAATGTTTCTTAATATATATATATATAATACTAAATATATATATATATATATATAATATATATATATATATATAATTATATATAATATAATATATATATATATATTATATATATTATATATATACTATCATAAAGTGGAAGGACTCAATGATTAAATTTCTAAGAAAAAATGGAGTAATTTATATAAATTACTAACATTTTATCAAAATTCTTAATTTTATCCGCAGTGCATCAATGTGCCAAAATCAGAGATAACACTCTCTCAGATTATTAGCGGAAACGTTCTATCAAGCTCCTACTGATTATCAGTATATATGTTATAATATAGTAAGTTAAGTGTAGGATGAGCTAGGTACCGTATAGTAATATATCTCTCAGTATAGATAGTAGTTATTCATATAATAGTCAATATAGTATGAAAATGAGATATCACTATATACCCTATAACTTACTTCGAAGTCAGTAGATAGCTACGGTAAATATTAGCCATTATTTTAGCAACAAAGATTAATATTATGAGAAAATTTGTGACTGCGAACAAGAAACTAGTCCGTCTATTGCTAATTATTTTGGAACGATCTGTATGCTGTTGAATTGCCATTTCAACTATCCCTAATAATCCTCAATTCTGTCTTTTTACTAATCTACTCTATTAAGCTTATCGAGATCTTCCTTGTAAAATGTTACCGCATCTTGTGTATTTTTTATCATGGCAAAATTACCCTGCTTTCGTATCGACCAAGATTTTCACAGCGTAAAAAAATAATTCATCTTTAAGATTTAAAATCTCACTCTCCTAATTGCTGGATCTTAATACTCTGTCACAAAAATGCTAAAAATGGATGTTGCGTTAATAATGTCTGTGGGTCGGAAGTGAAATGTTGGTCCTGTATTTTTTGAAACTTGCTTAAAATTCATTGGTTAAAGCAATTATCACGATACCCAGCTCAGATAGGCTTACACATTTTTCAAAACCCCCCCCAATCTGCTTAAATATAATCTAATGTTGCATTTTCTCTGAGTGCGCTTCAGTTATGTTTTAAGTTTTAGACAATAATAGAGACTTGTGTATATATCAGTTTTCCTGACAGCAACGAATTTATTTAAAATTTAATTTAACCTCTGCACTTTATATTGGGAGTTAAAAAATATCGATACTTACAAAAAGTTTTTAAGTCGTCGTAGAAATTTCGGGGGGCGGAGCTTGTAAGGCCCGCGCCACCGCCGCTAGGAATATCGCCACTAGTAATATTAGATAAATTATAGAAAAAAGTATGCTATATATATATAAAACTATATAGTATATTATATATATATATACTATATATATATTATATATATATATATTATATAATTATATATATAATATATATATAATATATTATTATATTATATATATAGTATATAAGTTATTATTATTTTAACATGTACGATAATTCTCTCAGTATATATTTGTTTTCACTATATTGATTTTTAAATATGCCAACTCAATTATACAATACTGAAACCTCTCTTTGACAACAATTTGATTACACAATTAAAAACTTTTTTTTCTGATTGAAAAAGAACGCTTGTGTGATTTTTTTTAATAGGAGTCACCTGTATCGCAAAAATTATTGTTTTGCAGAGTATTAGAGTTCCGGAGCTACGATATTAATAGCTAGAGTGTCCTATACTATCTCTGGAATATTTCGAGAGTATGTTAGTCCGCGTAGACTAGTCGTAGCAGCTATCAGCATGCTCAAATAGCAAAAACTGCCTTTTAGATGAGGCACCTAGCTATACCAATCCAGAGCTACTTTCTTTTAGAGCTGAGGGGACTTGGGTTATCTGGAGAGGGTCTAAAAGATCGTAATTTATGTCGAGTCATTTCTGTCTACATGTCTCCCACGTCCATATGCCATATCGATTGAAGGGATTCGACACATTTCATAAAAGTACAATTAAAATTATATAGTGTCAAATACTACTATAGCTAAAATACAAGGAGCTTCACATCACATTTCAACAGAATATTCCACAAACAAAAAGTTTCAACACCTACTATGGAAACTTAACGTATGACTTAGACATAACCGTATACTTAACGTAAATTTTATTCTTATGAAGTGAGTTCTAAAAATTTATTTATAACTATTGTTTTGTTAAGACGCCATATGCAATCCTTGCACTCGCGTGACTGATTTCAAGTTATTAATATGAAGGATTATGGACATGTTAACAATTTTAAAACTTAATAAGCATCTTAATTAAGCTAATCTTTAATGGTATTATGACAGATGAATGGAGCAAGAGCCTATTTATCGTTTATAAATTTTTTTGTATTTCATAGTGACAATTTGTGACACTTTTGATTAATTTAGTTCCGCTAAATTCTAAAATTATATATTGCCAATATTAAAATTTTAAATAGTAATTATTGTATTGTTCTGTTCAATATATTAAATTAGCTTTACGCTAAAATAAATAAATTAGAATAATTATTGGAATTTATCTATGATAGAATATAAGAAAAGGAAGAACGATAAGTATTAATTGTCAGATTATATGTTTCTTACTTTATCTAAAGGATTAAGTACAGTTAGGAAACGAGTTCAAGTGTGCGGATCTCTATGTATGTCATTTAATTTTTTCCCATCTATTAATAATAAAACTAATAAAATAATAAATAAAATTAAAAATAAATATAATAAATAAAATTATAAGGTTCAGGTACATTTGTACTCAATTAAGTACTCGTATTACGAACTTAAAATTAAAAGTTCTGTATTGCAAAAATGGTATTCACGTTTTTTAGTGTAGATATTATGGTGACCTATTCATAAATTAAATTTTAATATAAATTCTAGATCTGGGTGAGTCTTAACATATACTATAAAATTTCAAATGGAGACGTGTTGTGAAACCATTATATAATTATATAATATAATAAATTAAATTATATATATATATATATTATATATTTATATATATATTATATAATATATATATATATCATATCTATATAATATATATATAATAATAATAATTAAACCTATTCAGTTAAGTAGTAGGTACGTCGGGCGGGGGTGACAGTTGGGTACAATACTATTAAGTTAATATTAAACTTCGTTATATATACTAGCTAACTATCAACTTATATTTACCCATATATCCTAAACTTCTATTATGTATAGTAATTTTTTTTATTTGTATTTCTAGAAAAAATCAAGGCCCTATTTGGAAAAGGTCATATAAACTGTAACTAAAACACATAATAATAAAATATAGATAATGTAATTTAATATAATACATTAAGTTACTTATTAATTATAATAAGTTATGTACATATAAACAGGTTGATGTTTTCATTTATACTCAGTTTGAAGGGTGAATATTACGAGGTAATCTCCACCATTATGATGGCGGTTAAGTAATATTATGGTAGCTATAATTCTTATTATTATATATTTAAAATTCCTCTTTTTATGAATATAAATTTTTACAATTTATTAAAATATTTAATTCTTCTTTTAAAACGCAAATAATAAAGTTGAATAGGAATTTATTATAAGTATTACAATAAAAATTAAATGATTATTTGTATATATATATATAATTAGCAACCTAAATAGTAGATAATATCATTAATTAGAATAAAGGAGAATGGTTGGTATCCCCCAAGTCACCACCCAGTTATCGGGTGAGGTCGGTCATCCAAAGGTATCGTTCAGTACCGAGCCTAATTTTTTTTATGGGGTATCGGTATTCGCGCTAATATCGTTTGTCTAATATATAGGACAGACTAACTTTGGCTCGATACTATCTCCTTAACTTTTTTTAGTGTTGAATATAACAACTGTTTAGTTAAAAGTAATCTTTTAGAATTTAGCTATACTAAGTACTAGTAATATCAAGACGTCAATAATATATAGGACGTACCATTAAAGAATTAACTGGAATCAGAACAATTGGATATATGGAGTACCCTAATTCAATGATACTCACCTCACATCCATCACATATATATATATATTTTATAATATAGTATAGGGGGTGATCTGATGATATATAGACCAAGTTATAAGGCCCAGACATAGATTTATTATACTATAACAAATACTATGTACTACTATATATAATAGCTAGTATAGTATATAATATATATATATATATATGTGATAAAATAATTAATATAATATAATATTATTATATATATACTATATTCCAGTTTATAAGCTATATAAAAACTATACTCAATCATGATATACACTTGAAAA
The DNA here is from genome assembly GCA_015478945.1 of Trachelipus rathkii. Lineage (NCBI taxonomy): Eukaryota > Metazoa > Arthropoda > Malacostraca > Isopoda > Trachelipodidae > Trachelipus > Trachelipus rathkii. Next base: position 24,401 of record JABUQX010102812.1, read on the forward strand.
AATAAATTATATATAATAATATATAAATTACTGTCACATAACTTTTTACATTTTATACTTAATAGTATACAAGTATTTATTATAATAACTAAATACTCTATGACATTTATATTATTCATACATGTGTGTTTAGGTTATAAATACAATATTCATTTAAGGACAATTATATATATAATATATATACACATAATATTCATTATATATTTTTAAAATAATAAATATAAATACTCAGTCTATTCATAGATATATTAATAGAATATAATTACTATATAAAATTAAATATATAGCTTATGATTAGATAACTCCTAGTATACGATGAATGACAACTATATAATAAATATATATATTATTATTTATTATTATTATATTTACTACGATTCTTCCATCTTCTCTCATCTCCTCTTTATTTCCCAGCACTTGGCAGTAGAGAGGTCGCGCAGCTGCAATCGGAAAGAAAAGCAGTAGAAGAACTGACAAAGTCGAAAATAGACAAGATCCAGCTCGGGATATCTCCGCCCGGTTCTCAATCGTTACCCATTTAATATAGCTGCGAGTTCCGGTTACCAGGCTTCTGCCGGCTAAATCTGCCACTAAGTCCGGCCACATCCAAATAATAAATGCATCACTAATAGTAGGCTTTCCTATTGTTAGGATCTGTTAACTATAGATAGATAAGGCCTCAATAGCATTACTTGCCGCATAGTTGGGTCACAACCTATGCCTGATCCTATCTCATCTCACAATAATACCTCTATACTATACACTATATATATAATATATAGAGTCTATGTGTGCACTTTCTCTGTTGAAATATGTGCGCATGGACCTGTTGTAGCTCGCCTAGAGACGCATGAGCACAAAGCTCGAGAAGCACAGAGATACTGAAGATCTCTGCACGCAGAGAGAGCATAGATGACGGAGTAGTAGATACGCGACAGTCAACGTCCCAGAGATGATGAGTTTGCAGACTATCGAGCAGAGCAGGACGCGGTACGAGTTCCAACACGAACGTGACCGCCACGAGAGAAGAGCATCGACTTAACCAACCGATAACTACTCTTCTTATTCATACTTTCACACATGACCAAACATCTACAACATACTCATTTATTCCATATTTTACTTCTCTTTCTTATCTGGAGCACGACGCACGAGAGAGACTCTCTAATTACGTTCATGATCCTCATTATCAAGGTTATAGAGTCTCACACCGAGCTCACGCCAAGGAAGAGAGTAGAGAGATATTGTTCCATAGCTAGAGACGAGACATTGAACTTTGTAGGATCGAGATGAAACTGACGATTGAGATGCAGTACCGAACGATAGAGTGCTTAACGCTAGCATGAAAGATAATTAACACAGGTCAACTTACCATCACACAAGAACTAGCGCAACTCAAAGACTTAGTCTCTTTTACATCCACCAAGATTTTAATTGACCCGCCACCTTCCTGCCATTCACAACTTTCCTACTATAATCTGCATCATCTTTTCCCTTCTCATCCAACATCTACCCTAAATATTTA
>JABUQX010102813.1:5000-14993 GCA_015478945.1 Trachelipus rathkii
AACAAAGCATAATGGGGTACACATGAACCCAATATAAGAGACCCCAGGCAACTAGGGTCCACGAACCCCATGTTAAAATAAACAAGAAATCAAAATAAATAAAACAAGCATCTGGGGTCAAGTGAACCTCAAATATAAAAACCAGCAACTGGGGGTCAATAACCCAAATATGAAGAACAAAGTAAATGGGTTTACGTGATCCCAATATCAAGAACAAGCAACAGCAGAAGCCAAATTTAAAGACCCAAAAAGTACAAAGATCCATTGGCGAGTCGTACCATATATTTTTTATAAAAATAATTATATTTATTATATATTTAAATTGTAAAATATAATTAAATGGCTTACTAATTAATAATCTATATATATTATATATAAATATTTGTATATTACAAATCTAATTATATATATAATATATATATATAGTATATAGTATATCTGATTAGCTATTTAACCATAGGGGGTCTAAACATTGCCATTTTACTACAAGCAACAATGTCACGTGATAAACAATGTTAAAAAAGAAACTGAACCAATTATGTAAAGCAAATAAATAACTTTTATTCAACATGATCCAAAATACAAGAAAACCAACTGGGGTATACGTGACACCTATTTATAAAAGAACTAACAACTGGCGTTAGGCTACCCCATTATAACAGAACAAACATGGAGTCAATGTACTCCTATGTAAAGAACTAGAGACTGACAATATAAAGAAAAGCAGCTGGGGTCACGTAACCCTTATATAAAGAACCAGCAACTGTGGTCACCTAACCCCAATATGAAAGAACAAGCCAAAATGGGCGTAGACATGAACCCAATATAAAGAAAAAAGCAACTGGGGTCACCTAATCCCAATATGAAGAACAAGCAAACTGGGGTAACATGAACCAAATATAAAGAACAGGCAACTAGGGCCACGAGACCCTCAATATAAAAATACAAGAAACTGAAAATATAAAGAACAAGCAGCTGCTGGAGTCAGGTGACCTCAATATTAAAAGAACCAGCACTGGGTCAAAATAACCCAATATGAAGAACAAGTAAAGGGGTTACGTGATTCCCAAATCAAGGACAAGCAACAGCCAAATTTAAAGACTGCAAAACGTACTGAATTCCATCCGAGTTAGCAGTTGCCCCCTTATAAGAAATTATACAATATTATATATATATAATTATAATATATTAATATATATATATATATATATATTATATATATAATATACTTATTATATATATATTATATATAATTATATATAATATATATATATTTTTTTTTTCCCAATGTATACTGCAACTGCATTAAGAAACAAGCCAAACAAGTGCACGTGATATACAATGTTAAGAAAAAAAACTGACAATATGTAAAGCAAGTAACTGGGTCAAATGACCCCAATATAAAGAAAAGCAACTGGGGTTACGTGACCATAAATATAAAGAACGAGCAACTGGGGTGGATGGTAACCCCATTTATATTAATGACCAAACAATGGAGTCAAGTGACTCCTATGTAAAGAACTAGAGACTGACAATATAAAGAAAAGCAGCTGGGGTCACTTCACCCCAATATAAAGAACCAGCAACTGGGGTCAGATAACCCCAATATGAAGAACAAGCAACTGGCGTAAAATAAAAACAAAATATATAATAACAGGCAACTAGGGTAGCACGAAGACCCAATGTAAAAAACAAGAAACTGAAAATATAAAGAACAAGCAGCTGGGGTCAGGTGACCTCAATATAAAGAACCAGCAACTGGGGTCAAATAACCCCAATATGAAGAACAAGTAAATGGGGGTTACGTGACCCCAATATAAAACAAGGCAACAGCCAGCCAAATTTAGACACAAAAAGTACTAAATCCATCGAGTTAGCAGTGCCCACTTATAAAAAATTATATATATATATATATATATATATATATTATATATATATAATAATTTATATATATATATAACTATATTATTATATGTTATATATATTATATATATATATAGTATATATATATATAATATATATAATATATATATATATATATATTATATTATAATATATATATATAATTATTTTTCCAAATGTATCTGGCAAACTGCATTAAGAACAAGCAACAAGTGTCACTTGATAACAATGTTAGAAAAGAAACTGACAATATGTAAAAGCAAGTAAGCTGGGTTCAAATGAGATTCCAAATATAATAGAAAAATGCACACACTGGGTTACGTGACCCTATTCATAAGAAAACAACAACTTGGCGTAGGGTAACCCCATTATAAACAAACAATGATCAATTGACTCCTATTAAGAAGAACTAACGAGAACTGACAATATAAGAAAGACGCGCTGGTCACTTCACCCCTAATAATAAACGAACCAGCAACTGGGTCACATAAACCCCAAATAGAAGACAAGCAAATGGGGTAAATGAACCCAATATATAAGAACGCAGCAAACTGGGGTCACCGTAACCCAATATGAAGAACAATACAATGGGTAACATAACCCAATATAAAGAACAGGCAACCTAGGGTCCCGAGACCATCCACTGTAAAAAAAAAGAAAACATGAAATTAAAGAACAAGCAGCCTGGGTCAGGTGACCTCAATATATAAGAACGCAGCAACTGGGGTCAAATAACCCCAATATGAATAACAAGTAAATGGGGTACGTGTCCCAATATCAAAAGCAAAAAGCAAGCCATCCGAAGCCGAAATTTTTAAAGAACCTCGAAAAGTAACTACTCCACCGAGTTAGCAGTGCCCACTTATAAAATTATAAATTAAATATATATATTAATATAATAATAATATATATATATATATATATATATAGTTTATATATATATATATATATATATAATACTATATATTATATTATATAATATATATATATATAATATATTTTTTCTTTTATTTATATCTGGCAACTGCATTAAGAACAAGCAGAACCAAGTTTGTCACGTTTGATAACAATGTTAACAAATAAAACTGATATGTAAGGCAAGTACTGGGTTCAAAGAACGTTCCAAATATAGAAGAAAAAGCAAATGGGTTACGTGACCCCTAATTCATAAAGAACAACAACTGGCGTTAGGTAACCCCATTATAAAGAACAAACAATGGAGTCAAGTGACTCCTATGTAAAGAACTAGAGACTGACAATATATAAAAAAGTACCTGGGGTTCAACTGTCACCACAATAATAAAGAAACACAACTGGGGTCCAATAACCCAAATATGAAGAAAGAGCCAAATGGGGTATACATGAACCCAATTACAAGGAACCTGACCTGGGGTCACCTAACCTCCAATTGAAGAACAACGCAAATGGTAACATGAACCCAATATAAAGAACAGGCAAACTAGGGTCACGAAGACCCAATTAACATAACCAAGAAAACTGAAAATATAAGAAAAGCAAGCTGGGGTCAGAGTGACCCAATATAAAGAACGGCAGCACGGGGTCAAATAACCCCATATGAAAGAACAAGTAAATGGGGTAACGTGATCCAATATCAGAACAAGCAACAGCAGAAGCCAAATTTAAAGACTCAAAAAGTACTAAATCCACATCCGAGTTAGCAGTGCCCACTTTATAAAATTTATAATATATATATATATATATATATATATATATATATATATATACTATATAATATAATATATTATATTATATATATTAATATATATATATATATATTTATATATATATAGTATATAATATAGATATATATATATATATATTATAATTATATATATTATATATGATATATATATATATTTCCAATGTATCTGGCAACTGCATTAAGAACAGGCAACAAGTGTCACGTGATAACAATATAACAAATTGTTAAGAATAAAACTTACAATATGTAAGCAAGTAACTGGTTCAAATATACCAATATATAAACAAAAAGCAACTGGTTACCGTGACCCTATATAGATAAGACAAGCACTGGGGTTAGGTAACCCATTATAAAGAATCATAACAATGGAGTCAAGTGACTCCTTGTAAAAGAACTAGAGAAACTGCCCATATAAAAAATAGCAGCTGGGGTCACTTCAACCCCAATATAAGGAACCAGCAACATGGGTCAGATAACCAATTAAGAACAAGCATAATAGGGTAACATGAACACAATAATCAAGAACCACAACTGGGGTACTTCACCCAATATAAGAACAAGCAAAGGGAAACATAACCCAATATAAAGAACAGGCAACTAGGTTCACGAGACCCCAATAATGAAATACTGAAAAATGAAAATATAAAGAAACAAGCAGCTGGGTCAGGTGAACTCAATATAAAGAACAGCAACTGGGTCAAATACCCCTAATTGAAGCACAAGTAAAATGGGTTAATCGTGATCCCAATAATCAACGAACATAGCAACAGCCGAAAGCCAAATTTTAAAGACTCGAAAAGTACTAAATCCATAATGCATGCCCACCTATAAAATTAATATATTATATATATATATATATATATATATATATATATAAAGTATTATAAATTATAATATTATTATATATATAATAATAATATAATACCATATTATATTATAGTATTTAATTATATATAATATATATATATATAAATAAGTTGATCCTCAATGTAGTCTTGGCAACTGCATTTAAGAACAAGCAACAAGTGTCACGTGATAACAGTTGATAGTTCTGGGAAAAAAATACTGACAATTGTAGAAGCAAGTAAAACATGGGTTCAAATTTGTCCAAAGTTATAAAGAAAAAGCACTGGGTTATACGTGACCTCTTATTAAAGAACAACAAACTGCTGTTAGGTAACCCATTATAAAGAACAAAACAATGGAGTGCAAGTACTCCTATGAAGAAAGTAACGAGACTGTATATATCATAAAGGAAAAGCAGCTGGGCAACTTCACCCAATATAAAGAACGCAGACAAACCTGGGGTCCGATAACTCCAACATAATAGAAGAACACAAATGGTACGTATGAAGCCCAATATAAAGAACCAGCAACTGGGTCACCTAACCCCAAGAAGAACAAGCAAATGGGGTAACATGAACCTCAATTATAAGAACAGGCAAATAAGGGTCACAGAGACCCCAATGTAAAGAACAAGAAACTTTCAATATAAAGAACAAGCAGCTGTGGGTTCAGGTGACCTCAATATAAGAACCAGCACCTGGGTCAAATAACCCGCAATATGAAGAACAAGCAAATGGGGTCACGTAACCCACATATCAAGAACAAGCAACAGCAGAAGCCAAATTTAAAAACCTCAAAAAAATACTAAATCCATCGAGTTAGCAGTGCCCACTTATATAAATTAAATAATTATAGTATATATATATATATAGGTATTATACATATATATATAATATATATAATATTATATTATATATATAATATATATATATATATATATATATATATAATATTATATATATAATATATATATATATATATATATATATATATATTTTTTCCCATGTAATCTGGCATGCATTAAGAACAAACAACAAGTGTCACGTGATATACAATGTAAGAAAAAAAACTGACAAATATTAAAGCAATGTAACTGGGTTCAAATGATCACCAATATACAAGAAAATAGCAACTGGGGTTAACGTGTACCCTATTAATAGAACAAGCAACTGGGTTGGTAACTCCATTATAAACGAACAAACAATGGAGTCAAGTGACTCTATGTAAAGAACTAGAGACTGACAATATAAAGAAAAGCAGCTTGGGTCACTTCGACCCCAATATAAAGAACCATTAACTGGGGTCCAGAAAATACCCCAATTGAAAGAACAAGCCAACCTGGGGTAACAATGACACGCATATAAAATGAACAGCCAACTGGGTGCACGGAGACCCAATGTAAAAAAATAAGAAACCTGAAAATATAAAGAACAAGCAGCTGGGGTCATGTGACCTCAATAATATATAAAGAACAAGCAACTGGGGTCAAATAACCCCAATATGAGGAACAAGCAAATGGGTCACGTAACCCAAATATCAAGAACAAGCATACCAGCAGAAGCCAAAAATTATAGAACTCGAAAGTACTAAGTCCATCGAGTTAGCAGTGTGCCCACTTATAAACAAATTATATATATAATATAGATATATATATATAATATATATATATATTATAATATATATATATATATAATATATATATATATATATAATATAATATATATATATATTATTATATATATATATATTAGTTTCCCCAATTGTATCTGGCAAACTGCATTAAGAACAACAACAAAGTGTCACGTGATAACATGTTAAAGAAAAAAACTGACAATAGTGTAAAAGCAAGTAACTGGTTCAAATGATCCAAATATAAGAAAAAGCAACTGTGGTTACGTGACCTATTTATAAAGAACAAGCCAACTGGGGTTAGGTAACCCCATTATAAAGGACAAACAATGGAGTCAAGTGAGACTCCTATGTAAAGAACTAGAGACTGACAATATAAAGAAAGCAGCTGGGGTCACTTCACCCAAATATAAAGAACCATTAACTTGGGTCCAGATAACCCCCAATTTATGAAAACAAGCCCCCACTTGGTAACATGAACCCAATATTAAAGAACCAGGCAACTGGTCACGAGAACCAAATGTAAAAAAAATAAGAAACTGAAATATAAAGAGAACAAGCAGCTGGGGTCAGGTGACCTCAATAAAAAGAACCAGCAACTGGGTCAAATAACCCCAAATATGAAGAACAAGTAAATGGGGTTACGTGACCCCCAATATCAAGAACAAGCAACAGTGCAGAAGCCAAATTTAGACTCGAAAAGTACTAAATCCATCGAGTAAGCAGTGCCCACTTAATACGAAATTATATATATAATATATATAATATTATATTATACTATATATAATATATATATATATATATATATATATAATATATATACTATATAATATATATGTATATAGTGAGAATATAAATATATATATTTCCAAATGTATCTGGCAACTGCTTTAAGAACAAGCAACTAGTGTGTCACGTGATAACAATGTAAAGAAAAAAAACTGACAATATGTAAAGCAAGTAACTGGGTTCAAATGATCCAAATATAAAGAAAAAGCAACTGGGTACGTGACGCCTAATTATATAAAACAAGCAACTGGGGTTAGGTAACCCCAATATAAAGAACACACAATGGAGTCAAGTGACTCCTAAGTAAAAGAACTAGAAGACTGACAATATAGAAAGAAATAAGCAGATCTGGGGTCCCATTCACATTCCAATATAAGAACCATTAACTGGGGTCGAAATTAAACCCCAAAATAGAAAGCAACCTGGGTAACATGAACCCCAATATAAAGAATCAGCAACTGGGGTCACCCGAGACCCCAATATAAAAAATCAAGAAACTGAAAATATAAAGAACAAGCAGCTGGGTCAGGTGACCGTCAATTATAAAGACCGAGTCAACTGGGTCAAATACCCCAATAATGAAGAACAGTAATGGGGTTACGTGAATCCCAATATAAAAGAACAAGCACAACAGCAGAAGCCAAATTTAGACTCGAAAAGTACTAAATCCATCGATTACCTACAACACTCAATAAATTATATATTATATATTATATATAGTATATTAATATATTATATATATCATTATATATTATATATATATATATATTATATATATTTAATAATATAATATATATATAATATATATATATATATATATAATATATACTATATAAATATATAGTATTATATATATATATCAATATATATTTTTCCCATGTATCTGGCAACTGCATTAGGAACTAAGCAACAAGTGTCACGTGATAAAAATGTTAAGAATAAGAACTGACAATATGTAAAGCAAGTAACTGTTCAAATGATCCAAATTAAAGAAAAACACTGGGTGTACGTGACGCCTATATAAGAACGAACAACTGCGTTAGGTTAACCCATTATAAAACCAAACAATGAGTCATTGACTCCTATTGTAAAGAACTAGAGACTGACAATATAAAGAGAAAAGCAGCTGGGTCACTTCACCCCAATATAAAGAACAACCAGCAACTGGGGTCAGATAACCCAATATGGAAGAACAAGCAATGGGGTAAAATCAATATAAAGAACCAGCAACTGGGGTCAACTAACCCCAATATGAAGAACAGGTAAATGGGGTAAACATGAACAATATAAAGAACAGGCAACTAGGGTCCCGAGACACGAGAACCCAATGTAAAAAAACAAGAAACTGAAAAATATAAGAACAAGCAGCTGGTTCAGGTGACCTCAATATAAAGAACCAGCAACTGGGGTCACCTTACCCCAATATGAAGAACAAGTAAATGGGTACTGATCCATATCAAGAAAAAAGCAACAGCAGAGCCAAATTTAAAGAACTCGAAAAGTATCTAAAGTCCACCGAGTTAGCAGTGGCCCACTTATAAAAATTATAATAATATATATATTATATATTATATATATATATATATATATATATAGTATATATATATATATATATATAATATATATATATATATAAATATATATTATATAATAGTATTATAAATATTCCCAATGTATCTGGCCACTGCATTAAGAACAAGCAACAAGTGTCACGTGATAACAATGTTAAGAAAAAGAAACTGACAATATGTAAAGCAAGTAACTGGGTCAAATGATCCAAATATAAAGAAAAAGCAACTGGGGTTACGTGACCCTATTATAAAGAACAACAACTGGCGTTAGGTAACCCCATTATAAAGAACAAACAATGGAGTCAAGTGACTCCTATGTAAAGAACTAGAGACTGACAATATAAAGAACCAGCGGTCACTTGACCCAATATAAAGAACCAGCAACTGGGGTCAGATAACCCCAATAATGAAGAACAAGCAAATGGGTTCACGACCCCAAAATAAAGAACCAGCAACTGGGGTCACCTAACCCCAAATATGAAGAACAAGCAAAATGGGCGTAACAATGAAACCCATATAAAAGAACAGGCAACTTAGTCACGAAGACTCCCAATGTAAACAAACAAGAAAACTGAAAATAAAGACAAGCAGCTGGGGTCAGGTGACCCCAATATAAAGAACCAGAAACTAGGGTCAATAACCCCAATATGAAGAACAACGTAACTGGGTTAGCGTGATCCAATATCAAGAACAAGCAACAGCAGAAGCCAAATTTAAAGACTCAAAAAGTACTAAATCCATCGAGTTAGCAGTGCCCACTTATAAAAATTATAAATATATATATATATATATATATATATATATATATATATATATATATATATATATATAATATATATATATATTTTATATATATATACAAATATTATATATAATATATATATATATATATAGTAATATAATATATAATATATAATATATATATATATATATATTATATATTTAATATATATTATATATATTTTCCCAATGTATCTGGCACTGCATTAAGAAAAGCACAAGTGTCACGTGATAACAATGTTAAGAAAAAGAAACTGACAATATGTAAAGCAAGTAACTGGGTTCAAATGATCCAAATATAAAGAAAAAGCAACTGGGGTTACGTGACCCTATTATAAAGAACAAGCAACTGGGGTTAGGTAACCCCATTATAAAGAACAAACAATGGAGTCAAGTGACTCCTATGTAAAGAACTAGAGACTGACAATATAAAGAAAAGCAGCTGGGGTCACTTCACCCCAATATAAAGAACCAGCAACTGGGGTCAGATAACCCCAATATGAAGAACAAGCAAATGGGGTAACATGAACACAATATAAAGAACCAGCAACTGGGGTCACTTCACCCAATCATGAAGATACAAGAAAGGGGGTAACATTAACCCAATATAAAGAACAGGCAACTAGTGTCACGAGACCCCAATGTAAAAAAAACAAAAAACTGAAAAATAAAAGACAAGCACTGGGTCCAGGTTGAACCTTCCAATATAAAGAACCAGAAACTAGGGTCATATAACCCCAATATGAAGAACAA
>JABUQX010102814.1:0-2500 GCA_015478945.1 Trachelipus rathkii
GGTGGGTGATGAGATATATATATATATATTATTATACTATATATATATATATATATATACTTATATATATTATATATATATTATATATATATATATATATATTTATATCATATATATATATATATATATATATATATAAATAATATTATATTATTACTTATATATATATATATATATTATATATATATATATATAATTATCAGTATATATATATATATATATATATACTATATTATATATTAATATATATATAATTAATATAATATATAATATACCTCTCACTACCTATATATATATATCATTATATATATATATTAATTATATATATATATATATATTTCTATATCATTATATATATATTATTTAATATATATATTATATATATACTTTATCTATAATATATATATATATATATATGTATATTATATAATTATCCATTACGTATAATATTCACAATACAATGACATAATGTTCAATGAAACTTAAAAAAAGATTTGAGTTCTTGATACCATTTCTAAATATTTCCGAAAGTGAAGGGCCTATATATCCGCAGACACCTCTGGAGGAGAAGTTGGGACAAATCTTGGATATCTGGTTCTGGCAGTAAATGTTACCCAGGTACCCTCCAACTACGAACCCTGTTTTCAAGTGTGAATACCCAACGGGTTCAGTAGGCTTTGTTTATTAAATGTATAATACCCCCATTACCCAGGCTCAGCGCGGCCGTGGAAAAGTTGTTTAGTCAAGGCTCTGAGATTCTAAGAGCAAAAGGGCAACCATGGCATCCAGCAATTTTAAAAAATTTATCCTTTATGAAAGGGAATATGACCCTATTCAGAATGCATGAGGAGAGCGAGGAGGAAGATCACAGATAATTAAATAACATTAATAAAATCTTTCTCATTTTTTGTTATATATATTAGCATGTTTCAAATAAAATTTAAAATAATTCATCTTTAAATACTTGCGCTTTATTTTTTTTTAGTTTTTTTGCGCTCCTAAATTTGTGCTTTTAAAAAAATTTGATTTGCGGACATGTGCGCTTTGCGCATGCGGACTAATTTTTTTGAAAAAATTGTGCGCTTTAGCGCTTGCGGACTAAGTTTTCCACTTTGCGCTTTTGGCGTTTGGCTTTAAATTTTTAAAATTTTGCTGTGCCCACCTCTGTATAATATATATATATATATATATATATATTATATATATTATATATATATATTATAATATATACTATATATATATGATATATATTATATATATATATTATATATATATATATATATATATATATACGGTATATATATGTTTATAGATATTATATAAAATGAAATATATTTATATATATATATATATATATATATATATTATATATATATTATACTATATATATATATAATATAATATATATAATTATATATTAATATTAATTTATATATATATATAATATATATATATATATTAATTATATATATATATTTAATATTATTATATAATATATTATATATAATAATATTCTTCATTACCTTTTTCCCATCAATAAGACATGAGTGGTAGTGCGATAACAAGGCCATCAGAAGAAAGGCAGTATGAAGAATATGACAAAAGTCGAAAAGAAAGCCCGCCTTATCCCCCCTCTGTACCATTAATTAGAAAGGACTTGTCGGCAGTCAGAAAATCCACCCTATAGCTTTACGGGACTGCGATGGACCCTCACTATGGTAAATCGTCAGTGTAAGGGTTTCCTTGACCCAGGTGGGCACAACCATATCCCCTCACAAAAAACCCCGCCATTCTCTATTATGCACCTTTAAATTCTCGCCTCTGCCACCTAAATTCCTACCTCTATGTAAAGGTCGTGCCCAACGTTTAAATATATTCTGATTTTCATGACACCCCGAAGGTACAGTAATCGTCAGATTACTATTTTTTCAGTGGAAGCTCTCCTGAAGGAGTGTTATACCATTTTCCTCCTCTTACATCTGTATTATTAACAACCTTGATATTAATAACTATGTACTTAGACATGCAGTAATTCTTATCAAGTGGCCAATCTTAAACCGACTTGCTAAAGAATATCGAAGGCAATCCCTGTAAATTGAAGAAATTCTTGTATTGAAAGTTAGATATTGTTTTTTTTTATCATTAATAATTATTTTATTATAAACTTCCTTCGATTTCACTCCTTTTTCAGCTATATCATTAACAATTTTTATACAATTAACTATGTTCATTGTAATGCAGTAATTCTTATCAAGTGGCCAATCTTCCACAGGCTTTCTAAAGAATGTGGAAGACAATCCGAGTATACAGAGGAAAGTTTTTCTATTGGAAGTTACAAAGTCTTGAAGGTGCTTTATTTCCAATAGTTTTGATGTCAATTTGCATCAATTTCACTCCTCTTACAGCTGTATTATTAACAACCTTTTAATGATTAGCTATGCTCTTTGCAATGCAGTAATTCTTATTAAGTATACCCAATCTTAAACCGATTTGCTAAAGA